>JADBJO010016931.1:53443-71285 GCA_016801955.1 Conus betulinus | reverse complement strand
TCTGGTTCTCTTTCCGTCACTATCTCTGTCTCACTGTGACTGAGTGAGTGAGTCTGGTGTTTCCCCTGTTCTCCCTCCTTTTCACCCCCCCCCCCACTCACCACCCCCCCCCCCCCCCCCCCCCCCCCACCCCATTTACAATTATTACAAAATTATGTCTGTCGTGCCAAAGACAACTCACAGGTTGCAGATGGAGGAGATCGGACTCTTGCATCTTCCATGTGTGTTTTCATTGGCTATTGCGGCACGGGGGTTGCACGTGCTGCCATGCCTTCCGATCTCATTTGATGATCGATAGTGAAGGAAGCACGTCTGTGAATAGATGCACAATTGTACATGGTTTCATCTCCACCCCACTCCCAACCCCATCATAAGTCTTCCAACCCTACATTTTTCCCTTCATTTTTGAAGGTCAGGTCGAAGTTGTTGATTAATTTTAATTCATGTGCCAGGTGTGATAGGGATACGTTATTTGCGTGTATAATTGGATAGACTTACTTAGGCTTTGGCGTGCATACACACAGGCATGCATTCACTGAATGGAAACACGAGTGTGCACATGTTTTATTCACAGACATCGTTTGCATACATACTTACATAATATCATTCTCTGTCTGTCTGTCTGTCTGTCTGTCTGTCTGTCTTAAGTTCCTCGGATCTTTCTCCTGTTTGTCCATTATCTCTCTCTATAGGTCTAGCTCTATTCTTCTCTCTCTGTCTCTCACAGGCTGTTGCTTCTGTTTGACTCTCTGTCCACTCTGCCCTCCGCCCACTTTTTTATTTCTTTCTAACGCGAAATCCTGAAACGTTTGTTAAGCCAAAGACAACTAAAAGAGGACAGTGCGCAGAGTCAACACATCAACAGCATCTCCGTAAGTCGCACCCACAAACACCTGACTCGCAAAACAAAACACAGAAAAAAAGGAAAAAATACATCAAAGCCACAAAGAAACAAGAAACAAACAAACAAAACAAACAAACAAACAAACAAACAAACAAGTCAAGCACAATACAATTTCAACTACATCTGTCTGCACGTAATTTCCTTTCTGATGTAACGTAAGGGCATAATATGCAGTACAGCATGATACAACTCAGTACAATAAAAAATACAACAATCAATCCAAAACAATCTGTTCAGTGGAGTGCTCCTTTGTTAATACTATACAACCGGCCCGGACACCAGATCTTCACACAATATTGGTTCGACCTTTAGGTAACTTCAGCTCAAAACATCCTAAAACTTGACCTTAAGCTAAAGCTAAAACCTGTCCTTTTTTTTCAGAATGTCAATTTAATCCATGCTTCTTTCATTCTACTTTATTGACCGACCGATCTTGACATAATTTCTTAATAGCCTTAAACTGACCTTAGTTTTATCTTGAATCTCATCCTTTTCTAATATGAAGAAGACCTGAAACTGATTTTTGTCTAAGTAAGTTTTTCTTCTTCTTCTTCTTCTTCTTTTTTTTTTCGTTTTTATTTTTATAATTGTGACTCAGGATCCTAGTTACCCTTATTCAGTGTTCTAATAAATGTGTGTACTGACTCCTCCATTTTTGTTCAAAATCAAAGCGTTTCATTTCCAGATTTTGGGAGTATTTTTTTTCCATTTGATATCTTAATTTTAATTCTTTGAAGAATGTTTGCACTGATGGTCTTATTTTGTTCATTCTGCATTTATATATGTAGAATTTTCCCAGTAGAATTATAAGGTCAAGAATTTCATCTGTTTTTTTGTGTTGTCTTCAATGCCAAAGAGAATCAGTTCGATGTTAAATGACAACCTGTGACACGTTGCACATTTTTCTCTCAGAATTATTTGTAGCTCTATCCAAAAAGAACGAGAAAAGTCACAGTTATATAGATAGTGTTGGATGGTATCTTTTTCTTGGTTACAAAAGTTGCACATGTCACTGTTAACTATTCCCATCTTCTTTAAAACGGTATTTGTCACTAAAATTCTGTAACATATTCTGAGTTGAAACCACTTTAGTTTTATTTCCGATATTCTCTTAACTTTTTTTAAAACCTTTTCCCAGTCAACTGGTATACAGTTTTTTCTTCCCAGTGCACAAAAGTTTTATATATTAGAAATTTCTATTTTATTAAGTAGGATATCATAGTACCTTTTAGTTCCTTTGGATACACAGATTATCGAATGTATTGCCTTTGTACAGGAATCGCCTACATTATCGTTAAGGCTGTTTTAGCACGGGGCCTGCAAGTGCTGCCATGCCTCTGACGTAATGTTCTGACAGTGCACGTTGCAGACTCAGAGCAGGTGTGCCATGTTGCATCGATGGGATGGCGTGCTCTCATTCCTGCCACCCCAAGGTTCCAGTCTTGCAGCCCTACCGTTTCTTCTTTTTTGCTGAAAGTGTCAAGGGGGCTCCTGGTTCGTTTTCACATGTTTTCCAGGTGTGGTGTAGATGCAGTCTTTGCATTCATTCATGCATAAATGTACTTCGACATGTGTAAAAAAATTCATAAATGCATTCTGGTGTACACATCCTCTCTCTCTCTCTCTCTCTCTCTCTCTCTCTCTCTCTCTCTCTCTCTCTCTCTCTCTCTCTCTCTCTCTCTCTCTCTCTCCCTCTCTCTCTCTCTCTCTCTCTCTCTCTCTCTATTTCCTTGGACTTCCCTCTCTATTTGGTCTCCAGCTCTTCTGAGGCCTAGCTCTGTTCTACTCTCTGCCTCTCCACTTTCTCCTTTTTCCCTCTGCTTCTGCTTCTGTTTCTGTCTCTCCAGCTCTGTCCATTCCCAGTCCTCCCCCTCCTTGTTACTCCCTTTTCAACCCAATCTCCTGATATGTTTGCTGTGCCGAAAACAACTTATGGACTGCACGTGAAACGAACTGGACCCCAAACACCTGTCATGTGTGTTTTCACTGGCCATATCAGCACGAGGAATGCACGTGCTGCCATGCATTCCGATCTGACGTGAAGCTTCACAGACCAGTGCAGGATACAGGTCTGACAGCAGTGTGCCTTGCTGCAGGATATTGCACGCTTGCTCTGCAGGATATTGCACGCTTGCTCTCTCTCTCTCTCTGTCTCTGTCTTTGTCTCTCTCTCTCTCTCTCTCTCTCTCTCTCTCTCTCTCTCTCTCTCGTTCTCTCAGAGTTCTAAGACATTTCTTTTTTTCATATTACTTCTCTCACAGTCTTAATCTCAGTTATCAACTGTTGTACATCACGTTCTGTCCACCCCATGGTCTCTGTCCCTTTCATTCTGAAACGTGTGCTGTGCCAAAGACAACACACAGAATGTAGGTAGGAGGCACTGGGACTCGAGCATCTGCCAAGTGTGTTTTCATTGGCTGTTTTTAGCACGGGGCCTGCAAGTGCTGCCAGTGCCTCTGACGTAATGTTCTGACAGTGCACGTTGCAGACTCAGAGCAGGTGTGCCATGTTGCAACGATGAGAATGCTTGCTTTCCTTCCCGGCACTCCAGGGATCCAGTCTTGCAGCCCTACTCTTTCTCCTTTCTTCCTAAAAGTTTGATTGGATTCCTGGAACATTCTCGCTTATTTACCAGATGTGGTGTGGATGCAGTCTTTGCATTCATTTATGCATACGAATACGCAGACATGTGCATATATACATAAATGCATTCTGGTGCACACGTACACTCTCTGTCTCTCTGTCTCTGTCTCTCTCTCTCTCTCTCTCTCTCTCTCTCTCTCTCTCTCTCTCTCTCTCTCTCTCTCTCTTCTCTCTCTCTTGGTCCCGGACCCCTCTCTCTCTATCTCCATTCTGTCACCAGCTTTCGTTAGGCCTAGCTCTATTCAGCTCTCTGCCTGTCTCATGCTTCCGCTTCTGTTTCTGTCTCTCCGGCCTGTCCATTGCCCATACCGCCCCCCCCCCCCTTGGTTTTATTCCTTTCTAACTAGAAACCCTAAAATGTCTGCTAAGCCAAAGACAGCTCACAGACTGCATATGAAATGGACTGGACCCAAAACACCTGTCATGTGTGTTTTCATTGGCTATATCAGCACGGCGAATGCACATGCTGCCATGCATTCTGATCTGACGTGAAGCTTCACAGCCCAGTGCAGGAAACAGGTCTGACAGCAGGTGTGCCATGCTGCAGGATCTTGCACGCTTGCTCTGCATTTTGGAATTCCACAGTTCCATAGGTCTTGCACCTTGCCTTTCTCCTTTCTTCTCTGGCATGATGAGAGTTCTTGAAGAATTTTCACCGTCATTAGCCAGACGATGTGCTCAAAGATTTGCGTTTCATTAATGTATGGACATGCTTGTAAACGTTCAGACACACTCACATGCATGCATGAAGATACGTGCATATACACGTTTATATTGCCACTCTCTCCGTGCCCCCCAGAGTCAGTCTCTCTCTCTCTCCCCTTCCTCTCTCTCCTCTCTCTCTCTCTCTCTCTCTCTCTCTCTCTCTCTCTTTATTTTCTAAGACATTCCTTTTGTTCACATCACTTCTCTCACTGTCTTACTCTCTGTTATTATCTGCTTTTCCTTCTCTTTCTGTCCATCCCATGTCCTCTGTCCCCTTTTTTTTCTTCAAACTTGTGCTGTGCCAAGCACAACACACAGATCGCAGGTAGAAGGCACTGGACTCGTGCATCTGCCAAGTGTGTTTTCATTGGCTGTATCAGCACGGGGCCTGCAAGTGCTGCCATGCCTTTGACGTAATGTTCTGTCAGTGCACGTCACAGACCTCGGAGCAGATGTGCCATGTTGCAAACGATGAGAACGCTTGCATTCCTTCCTGCCACTCCAAAGTTCCAGTCTTGCAGCCCTGCGTTTGTCCTTTCCTCCCAACAAGTATCACTGGATTTCTGGAACATTTTCACTCATTTGCCAGATGTGTAGATAGTCCTTGCATTCATTCATGCATAAAAGTGTACCCAAACATGTGCAGATACTCATGACTGCATTCTTACGCACATGAGTGCGTACATGATTTTAAGATATACGCATGTTAAGCACACGTGAAATTATCCGTTGAACATACTTTTACTATACTGTGAACAGAAACCCCGTTTCTCTATCCATGAAGTCGTTGAAAATGTGTTGACAGGTTTCTGACACACGTCATTGGAGAAAAAAATATTTTCTTTATTTCAAAATATTTATTTTATTTTGACATGTACCTGTTTAGATTTCCGCCAGCAGTCGCCTCGCTTTGCAACTAGATCATATCGAGGGTTGACCGCCAGAAACCAGTATCTCACTTAGGTAATGATATGAGTGTGTGTGTGGTGTGTGTGTGTGTGGGTGATGTGTGTGTGTGTGTGTGTGTGTGTGTTGGAGTGCGTGCGGGCGTGCGTCGTGCGTGCGTGCGTGCGTGATGTGTGCGTGCGTGCGTGCGTATGGGTGCGGTGTGTGTGGGTGTGTGTGGTGTGTGTGGTTGTGGTGTGTGTTGTGTGTGAGGAGCAGCGAGGAGGATTGAGGGAGAGGAGAGGAGGGAGAGAGAGAGAGAGAGGAGAGAGAGTGACGAGAGGAGAGAGAGAGAGAGAGAGAGACTGGGTTCTGGCAGTCAACCCCTCGATATTTTACATAGGCCACTCGATCATTTCTTGCATATCCTTTCCTATCATCTATTCTGTCTTACCCATCCCATTCCCATGTCCCACCCCCCATGCATATTTCACATCCTTCGAACTGCAGGATTGCTCTCTTGTCGTGTTCTGAATTGTTACTGTTTTGTAGTTAGTTTTGGCTTTGGTTGATTCACTGATATCATCATTGATTTACTGAGTGAGGGTGAAATGCATGTAGTCTGAAAAATCCATCAACGCTCAGATTAAAAGACTCTAACAAATGGATCAGCTCCCACCAACCAACCAGGCTCAACAGTAACACAGACTCTCTCTCTCTCTCTATCTCGTCTCTCTCTCTCTCTCTCTCTCTCTCTCTCTCTCTCTATCCTCTTCTCTCTTGCACTGGTCTGTCTCGTCTCCTCTCTCTCTGTCCCTCTGTCTGGCGGTGTCTCTCTCCCTCTCATTCTCTCTCTCGCTCCTCTCTCTCTCTCTCTCTCTCTCTCTCTCTCTCTCTCTCTAATTTCTTCAGACTTCCTCTCCCTTTTTCGTGCACTTTCTCCAGCAGCACCAGAGTTCTCTCGACTGCTTTTCTACTATCATAAGTTCTGACTTCTGTCTCCCTGTCTCTGTAAAATCCACACTTCCCTTCTTTTTCATCTTCCTCCAACAAAACATTCGTTACTGTGTGTGCTATGTCAAAAGACAACGCGCAGCTTCTCAAAACGGAAGGAACCTGGAATTAGCATGTAAGCATGTGTGGTTTTGTTGGCTGTGGCAGCACGGGCACCACACCGAACGTGCCATGCCTTTATCGATCTGGAGAAGATTTCCCCAGGACACAGTTCTGGCGAGCATCATGTGGGCCTTCGGCCCAGCTTAGCTTTCCTTCGGCGGAACTCCCAGAACTTTCACGTTCCTCTCAAGAGTACTGGAGCCCAAGGGTCTATCTTCCTTCTTTCTCGAAGTTTGGGATAAAATATTGTTTGAAGCACTTCTGTCTTTTGCGTGGATGGGTTATAGAAGTGACTTGACTTTAAGCGTACAATACCAACAAATGCAACTTGATTGCTTTGATTGTGAAGTTCGTTTTACCAAATTTTTTTTTGATATGATAAGATAACGGCTGTATATGGTGCCGCTGCTGTGCAGGCACTGATGGTGATTTCCTGGGCATTATACCGCTCCTAGTGAGCACACTCACGCTTCACGCATGCACCTCGCCCTATATTCATTACTCAAGACCAAAGCAAGCAAATACACCCAACACACAGTACACTCACACAACAAACACACTCACCACACAACACACCCACACCCACACACAAACACACACACCACACACACACACACAGTATATTTCTATAATCTAATTTTCTTGGCGCCGCACGGCCAAGTATCTGAACTGCAAGACGGCCCGAGGGGACAACCCATCACACAAACACCCCATTCACACACATGCACGCACGCTCGCAGACGACGCGCAAGGAACAACAGAATATTAACGCACACGCAAAACATGTATGCACACTATCCCCAGCCACATAAAGCTTCCCCTCACGCACGAGACATGCACCACCCCTTCCGACACCCCCCCCACCCCAACACACGTAGGGGGAAAAAGACTACGCACAACATGTCAAGAATTACTCAAATCTCGTACCCCATATATCACAGCAAAGGAACAAAAACCACCTACACACACACACACACACACACAAACACACCAAAAAAACACACACAACAATACACACCACACACACACGCACCCCGCTACGCATAGCACCACGCACGCTACGTCTCCGACGACACCCCACACACACGACACTCTTATCCACACACACAAACCCCCAGCATTATCACAAGACACACACTCAACACACCACGACACACACCACACGAAACACACATCGCTTTTCTTTTTGCGCCGAAACGCTCTAACACATACAAACGCGGCGCGCGTGCCGTCACCCCACAACATCACAACACACACGACGCTCCTTGACACCCCTCCTGAGCCCCCACAGTAAACACTACACACACACACATCCATCAAACTTTCACACAGCTCCCCATTATACACATTATCACATAACATACCCCACAACACACTCGTGGCACAAAATCAAAATTATATATGCTAATTAGAGAGTAGCGGAAAATCTTGTTGTGACGGTGTGAGAGCGTGCTGCGGCATGAAAGGTTGTCTTTAATCATACCTATGGCATAATCTACAAAGAGAGTGCAACTCTCAGTACGGGGGAATGGGTTTATCGTACCATTGAATACGATGTCATCTTTTTCTCTTTCCATTAAATTCTATAACTGTACCGTTCTTGTATGTCTCGTTATCTATGTATGTATATGTATCTATGTATGCCTGGTCTGGCGTATGGTATGGCGTGTTTCTAGTCTGGATTTTTGTCTGCATTATCTATCAGTCCCCTCGAGGGTCTTCTCTAGACTATCTATATGGTAGGCGTTTTCGGGATGAATGTATAGATTGTTGGTCGTGTGTGTGTTTTTTTATATATGGGTGGTGCCCCCCCCCACTTTGGTGTGATGTGTGTGTGAGTTGTGGTATGTGTGTGTGGGTTGTGTTGTGTGTGTGTGTTTGTAATCGGCGATTGTTTGTGTGCCTGATATGTAAGAAGAGCGCCACTGAGTGGGTGGCTTATGTATGTTGTTGTGGTCGGCCACGGCTGGGTTTAGATTCGTTGTGTGGTGTGGGGCTTTAATGGTGTCGTGTGACTGGGGTTGTGGAGTTGTCTGCCCTCATGTGTGTGTAGTGTGCGGCGTGTGTGTGGTGTATGTGTGTGTGTTGGTGCCCCCCCCCGTGCGTGCGTAACACTGTGGTGTATGTTGAACGCGATGTTAGGGTGTGCATGTGCTGGTGCGCGTGTATGCACGTGCCGTGGTATAACAGGGTCGGTGCTTGTGTATTCTGTGTGTTGTGCGGGTTTCTTTCTTCTTGTGTAGTGTTGTGTGTGTGTGGTGTGGTGGTGTGTGTGTTTTTTGTGTAAAGTGCAGTGCTCGTTGCGTGGGCGTGCATGATGTGTGTGTATGTGTGTGTGTGGATGGGTCTTTGTGTGTGTGTGTGTGTGTTTGTCTGTGTGTAGTGTGTGATATGTGTGTGTAGTGTGTGTGTGTGTGTGATAGTACCGCGCTTTTTTTGCCCACTTGTGTTTGCGCTGTGTGTGGTGTGTGCCCCTGTGTGCTGGTGTGTGGTGTGTGTGGGTGTCCGTGTGCGCATCAGTAAGTTTGTGTGTTGCATGATGTGCGTGTTTGCGTACCTAGCACGGGCTATGTGTGTGTTGTGGTGTGTCCTTGTGTGTGTGTTTGTGTGTGGTGTGTGTGTGTGTGTTTGTGGGGTTGTGTGTGTCTGTTGTCTCGTCGTATGTGTGTTACAGAGTTTTTGAACTTTGTGTGTGTGCGCGCGCGCGGGTATGAGCTGTGTAGTGCTCTTTTTGTGGTCACGAATTGGAGCGCCGAGCGGCTTCAGCTGCGCGCGTGCGTTTGTTGTGCGTGTGTGTTGGTGTTGTGTTTTGTGTGGCTGTGTGTGTGTGTGTGTGCGTTGGTGTCTGTGTGTGTGGTGTATTGGGTTTGTGGGGGTGTGTGGGTTTGTTGAGTGTGAAGGTGAGTGTTGTGTGTGTGTGTTTTTTCTGTGTGTGTGTGTGTGTGTGGTTCTGTGGTGTGTGTGTTTTGGGAGTGTGTGTGGTGTGTGTGTGTGTGCAGATTGCGTGCATGCGTGCGTGCGGTCTTTTACTTCCGTGTGCTACGTGCGTACGGTGCGCTGCGCGCTGACCCGCGCCCGCGGCTTGTGTGTGTGTTCCCGGTGTCTTGTGTTGTCATTGTTGTTTTGTACTTGTGGGGTTTTCTTCTCCTCCAAACAGTGGACAGCGCCGTGTGTGTAGATCCGATTCGTCAAAATTTCCCAGTTAGAGAAATAAGCATAATTGACCTGAATTCTTATGTCCCCACAGGAGGCGTGCCCCCCCCCCGCGCACTTTGACCAGGGAATTAAAAAAAAAAGTCTTAACACAACAACCCCCAACGTTTAAATTTGGTTGGATGTTCTTTTATTAGCAGCGCGAGAACTGAGCAGCGTTGCGTGACCCGCACGGCCCCTTGGCTTGTCAAATAGTCTAAGGCGAGATATGCAGCAAGCTATGGATGGCTCCCTGAGTTGCCCCGTGGACCGGTGACCCTGACCGCAACGTTAGTGGGAGAAGATGCTTTGTTGTTGTTTCCCTGTCATTCCCTGGGATGGAAGGTCGGTTCGTTTCCCACTGCAGCGGTTCTCTGGCAGCTTCTGTTCTGCTGCAACTCTTTGGTGTAGTGTAGAAAAGTAATTGTTTCAGAAAAGTAAATTTGACAATATCGGTTATGTCGTGTTAATCTCCACAGCACATATGGAGCGGTTTTAGAGTATTTTTCTGCAGGTGGGAATAAACACCACCTACCTCTAATGTTGTCAGCAATCATTTTATCCCAATCAGACCTGCCCCCTTATATCTGGTCGTTGTAGTTAATGAAGGGTCAGTATTGGGCTTACTCGGCAATACCTTCTCCGCTCTGAGATGCCTTTATCTGAATCTACCGACATTAGCAGTATTTATTAAACGCATGGTCTATATGTGGTGTATTGAAATCAGTGAGGTTTCTCAAAAAAGTACTTTTTTTTTTAACTTTATGGAAGGAAAACTACTGCCTTGGTGGCTTTATGGGATGGCTCGATGTGCGTGTGCAGGACGGAAAAACACGTGTGGATAGCCGGTAAAGTAAATTTTACCCCACTCCGGTTCATTTGGGTTTTAGAGAGTAAGAAATGTAGAAAGGTAGAAGTGGACAACTCCTTAAAAGCAGTTCGTACACCTTCAGATAACACTAGATTTAAATGACAGATAAGCCTGTTTTTTCAAATGAGAACTACAAACCCAAGTTAAGCATTATACGGAGTGAACCTGAAAAACACCAAAACCTCTTCCATTTGTGTGTCCACAAACGTACCCACTACTAAAGTGGTGTGTCGGGAGCAGCGCGCAAGGGCTGGAAAGACCAATTCAAAGGAAACTTTCTCGGACCCCCCCGTAAAGTACTGAACCCAAAGAAGGAATCAGCGTATCCCCCGAGTAAGAAATAAAGTGTAATTGCTAAAATCATTGTTGTCACAATTAAACAAATCAGCTGAATCAATCTGTATAAAAACGTCTAAGCTGATACCTTGAAAGTGCCATTAGTGTGGTTATCGATTCATCCTTTGAGTCACTTATATATTAAAAACTGAAACTCCCCTAGTGATATCCGAGGAGGTAAGATAGATAAGATTGATAATGAGGTAGATACGAGCGCTATCTGGTTTCTCCATTTCATGTGTTTTGTGATTTACAAAACATTTGTACCCAAAAACCATCCATTCCAGTAATTATTCATCTAGTTTTTTTTTTTGCCCCCCCCCCCTAGCGGGCAAAGTGAAAATATATGTGGTCTTGCTCCCAATAGTTGGGGAATACTAAAGCACCAAAAATATCCGATTTTTTTTTTGTTTTTAAGTATTAATCGTACAAGGTATCCTCACTGGCAACCTATGATTGGCACAGAGGTCAGAGTTAGATTGATAGTAATTACCCAGGTACAATTTTTAAGTCGTGAATTATCTTAGTTTAAACCCTCTGTTGCTGCATAGTGTTTTATAGATTTTCAAAACCCGAACAAATTAAATTATTTAAACTTCCTTTCTATTGCTACTTCACCTTACAAAGCTTTTATACTAATGGATTGCTGTGACTTTCCCCTAGTCCTATTTTACACCCCCACCATTTTATGCATCTCCCAGCCATCAGAAAGGCACATCCCCCTTTTGATGAGAACAGCCTCAAAACCATCAGGAAAGCTATGTTAGAATCCTGAACTAAATTGCGTTTGTTCAAGTTTATTTCGCCAAACCATGCCACGAGGTGTCCTTTTGACTCTGTCCCCGCGTTTTTTCAACCCACAAATTCGTTACCAATGGTACGGTTGACATCTTAACAAAATTCTATTGATCCATATAAGATTCAAGTGCCCACTATTGTTGGACGTTTGGAAAGCCTCCCCCAGTCTTTTGTTACAGTTTTTGCACCTTATCGTTAAGAATTCATGATTTTTACACATTATGTTCTTTGCGAAATAGCCTAATGCTCGGGGATGTGGGGGTCGTTTTTTTATGGGCGGGGCCGAGTGGGACTTCATAATCTTTCCCCC
Organism: Conus betulinus; assembly: GCA_016801955.1. NCBI lineage: Eukaryota > Metazoa > Mollusca > Gastropoda > Neogastropoda > Conidae > Conus > Conus betulinus. The sequence goes on along the minus strand of JADBJO010016931.1, from coordinate 59,525 downwards.
CTTAACGCTGTTTTTCTGTTCAACGACTTGCCAGGTCGTTTAGCCACACTGTTTTTTGGGGCTACCGCAATGTTATTCACGTATATCTTTTTTACATTTTCCTAGTAGTTTCATACATGAGTTCCTTCGACCCCCCAATCTCCCTGTCTATTAGCCCCTCTTAACAAAACCAGACGACGCACACTCTCGTTCCACTCAGCGTATGTTTAAGGCGATAATTTGCTCCTACGCCCCCCCGTCCCGGCAATTCTTATTGTCCATTTATTTTTCTATTCTTTTGTTGAATTCCCACTACCAAGCACACCTTTTTTTCTTCCTCACGTCCACTATTTAAGCTAAGCAAGTTATGGGGGACAGGCTGCCCTGTAACGTTTATTGCTTAACCTTCACTTGTTACCACAGCACTGCTAAATGGAGGATTCAAACGGGGGAAACATCTGCCCGTTGACCACTGAAAACTCAGACCGCGGCTGTTTAAGTATTCCATACAAGCTGCCTAATCCCTTGTTTTATATTTTAAACGTCCCCTCACGTCACCAGAATTGCAGAAAAAGCCTCCAAAAAATTAGGGCAAATTATGACGCCCTTCGAGAACGTCACAAGCTCATAGTCAATGTAAAGACATACAAAGCGTTCTACGAATGCCAGGTTTTAATGTCAATTACCGAATTTTAAAACCAAAGTGTTTTGCTTAAACGATATTGTATATAAATACATGTTTGCTATGAATCCTGTTTGATTATTCGACTAAATCAGAGCAGAGAAGATTAGCATTTCTTCAACAGATAGCAATGCAAAGCACCACACAATTTTGTTTGTACTGACCTTGCCCACAGCAACACAAAGTGGTTGTCAGACAATAACCATACTCATTTGTATATTGTCTTTTTTGATATACATACCCCGTCCATCAGGCCTTTCCTTTTGATAATCAGGGACAGTTACAGCCCGCGCGCCGTACCTTTTTTTTCTGTTAAACCTACATTCAGTGGTCTTTTTTCCCCCCCAATTCGACAAAGTGACTCCTTTATACCTCCCTCGTGTCTGTTGACACAATTCCGATTGTGTTTATATTTTAAAGGTGCTGACAAAAAGAAAAATCAATGTTTCGGGGCTTTCTAATCTTTGAGCTTGTCCCAGGTTCCCCGACTGAACCTTTTCTTTTCTTATCCTATGCCAGAATTTCTGCGGGGGCAACCGCTTTAACACCACTGCGGCTTAATAGACGATAATTTTATAGTCCTTTTTTTTTTGTTATACCGTCACTCCTCTTTAGTTCATGCTGTTTCCCATTGTCACGCTCTCAGCCTGTGGGGACCCCCCTCTTGCGTATTTATTGATTAGTTTTTCCCCGCACTTCGTTTGCTTTGTTGTACCGATGGATATACCCACCCCAAACAAAAATACCAAGTACACCAAGTCGTATTCTTTTAAATTACCCCCCCCGTGGAAGACACTCTCAAAAGAAGACAATTTTAAATGCCTAATGCTTGCTCCTTTTGTTTTCTCTTGTTTTCTTCTCTTCCTACTTGCTAGTCCTCTTGTGTGTGCTGTCCTCTACCCTCGGGATACCTCGCCGCCTACGTTTCTTTTCCTCCCTATGTTCGTCTAGTTCCCTCCTACTCCTCCTTCGGCTTCCTCTAGATTATTGTTTTCAGCCACAGTGCTCCTTGTAGTGGTCGTCCCTCCTCTCGCTGGCGTACGCAGTTGCTCTATAGCTTCCTACCTTTCTGGTTATTTTGTGTTCTACGTTTCTCTTTGAATTTCGCCGTTTTTAGCACTTCCACTCTTGCGCTTTGCACTGTGAGCACCGTTCCCAGTTTTTCTCTTTTATGCTCCGCTCCAGATATCGCTACTAGACCACTCATCTTGTCATTAAATCCCATTGTTCCTCGCTTTGCGGACTAGTTTTCGTTGCGCTTATGGGGTATAGATGGTTGGTCTAATGTCTGTTTTTTGTTTTTAAAAACGTTCTATGAACTATTGAGTACACGGCATCTCGCCCCAATTCAATGTGACCCCCCCCTTTTTTGTTGTAGTTTTTCATTTTCCCATATGTCTCACACCCCACCCCGCTGTTGCGCGGGATGGTATTGTGCATATCGTATTTTTGATTTTTACGTTGGTGCTTATCGCGGACATAATGTTTTATTCGGATTTCATCCTACTACCCATTTATCGTCGTTACTGTCTCTCCTGTCCTTCAGTTTAGCAATTTTTTTCCCACCCCCCTCCCGCCCCCTTTGTCCGATTGTCACACCTGTATTTGATACTGTAATTTGGCATCTCAGGGAAACCACAACGCCTTTTATCGTTATCGATGCTTGAGATTTCTTTGAGGGTCATGGGAGTGTGGTCCGTGCCCGCTGCTGGGTCCCCCCTCCCTTTTTTTCTCCTTGAAATCCTGTACGTCTTTTTTTTTTTTCCCTTTTATTTTTCCCATCCCCTTTTTTCTTCTCCCCCCCCTTTCGCACCTGTTTTTTTCTTATTTTTCTTTCCTCTGATTTTTTTTCCCCCTGTATTTTGATTTTTTTTTTCTTCCCATCCTCAGTCCCCCCTGTGTGTGCTCCTAAAATCGAGTCAATCCGTTCTCCCGGCCGCCTGTCCCCTGTTTCATTGGCTAACTCCATCTTGAACCTTTTTCCTCTTTCTTTCCCCCCACTAGTCAGTCTCACGATAAACCTATTTTCTTCGGTTTTTCGGATGCTCTGTCGTAAGATCCTGAGGACGTGAGAATATATTACCTCTAAAACTTTATAGGCAGGAATAATATATTGACAAAACCCCAAAGAGAGAAAAAAAGCGGATGGAAGGACATGGAAGAAGAAAAAGGTAAAGAAAGAAGGAAGGAAAAGCGAAAAAAAAGCTCAATCATTGCGTGTGCCGTTGGAATATTCTTCCGGTGCAGGGCACGCGCTGGAAACACCCCCCCCAAACATTATTTTCTTTGAAGGATCCTGAAGATAGTTTACTCATAACCAAAACATTACACACCTCGTGCCCCTCACTTTAGTCCCTTCGCCTACTCTCCGCCTACCTCCTTCTCCTGCCCTCTACCCCCCACGCCCCGCCTGCTTATCCTTCTCCTCCTCCACCCGTCCCATCACTCGCAAATCCCGTAGAAAGAAGCGCTGACACAGCAGTCAAATCCTAGCCATGGAGTTTTGGATAGGTAGAGTGACTTATATTTTTCGATTTAGGAACTGGCTTTTCTTGGCCCCACGTTCGATGAGAGCCCCGCCCCACACCAGATGAGGATTCCCTGACCTTTTTCTTTTGCTTTTTCACCTTTGTTATTTTTTTTTCTAACGAAGCGGGGCCCCCCTGCCTGCTCAAGAATGCCATGATGGAGACAAGCGTTGTGACGCCTACAGAGGAACGGAGTTGAGGGCGGTGTCCAGCAGTGTTAAAGCGTTTGTAGTACCCGTTTTTCCCTTTGCTGATTTTCTTTTGTATTGGCCGTGTCGTTTGCAGGTACCCGTGGCCTGGCGCTGTGGGTGCTTTTTGTTTTTATCTTGTTTTGTTTTCCCTTTGTCTCGTTGTCATCGCCTGACCTTTTGACCGTTCGTGGTGGGCTGACGGCAACGCACTGGCGCCAGGGTTTTGTTTCTTTGTGCCCTATCTCTTGTAGCCTTTCAGCCCTGTTAGTCGGTGACCTTAGTTTCCTTTTTTTCACTATCCGGCTGTCGGCGTAGTGCCGTCTGTGTTTGTTCCCTGCCCCTTTCTTCCCTCGTGCCCCCGCTCTCGTGGCCCTAGGCCAATGGTGGATGCGGATGTCGGGTACGCGTGCGTGGAGGTGACAGGCGGGACACGCTAGTTGTGTTGCTTCTTCTGCCGGTCTTTGTTTCTTTTTATCTTGTTTTTTTTTTTTTGCTTTCCTTTCTTTGTCTGTTTTTGTGTGGGTCGCTTCTTTTCCTTCTCGTTTGCTTAACTTTTTGCTCGTAGTGTCGGTGCAGTGGCTTTAGTGGGTCAGTATCCCCCCATGAACTCTTATTTTTGGGCCGCCCTTCTTGTGACGTAGTTGTTCGTGTGTGTCTGGTATGAGGCTTTCACCTGGCGGTTTGCTTGCCCCCCCCTTGTTCCACATCTTGCCCTCTCCGGACCGCTCCCACCCCGCCCCCTGCAGCGCGCGAAGCGCAGCGAATCACAAGCGCAGGGACCGCAAGACCGAGGCAGACCGACTGGAGAGTGACAGGATACTAGAGCGATCGCACAGCAGATGGCCAAGTCCTATTGACAGCGCTCGATCTGCGAGATGCGCCTCCTATTCTAGCTCAGAGAGTATCTGTAGCTAGTGTTATTGGATTTAGTAGAGCAGAGCCATATCACACACCATGGAACGCAGTCGGAGCGCCGGAAGGCACCAGCCTCTTGAGCATTGCACAGAAAGTGAAAGGAGTGAGGAGATAGGGGGGGGGGGGGGGGGGGGGGGGGGGGCGGGGCTGGCAGGATCTGCTGGCTGAGCAAACATAAAACGTCCCTTCCTAATCCACCTGAGAGTTATTGAGCGGTGTTGTGAAAAAGTTTGGATGGCATTGCATCTGTCAAGAGGCAGGTATGATGATTTATGAAAGGCAGGGCGGTTTCTGGGTCAGAGAGCTCAGTTTTGCTACGCAAAAACGTGAAAGTGTGATAACAGCACGCCGCTCTCTCGTTTTGTGTTACTGTGTTATCTGTATACGGTCGCTTCTCTTCTGTCGTCTCTCGGGTCTCTGATTCTGTTCTAGGTCAATGCCCGGTCTAGCAGCGTGTATATATTGGATCACCGGTGTGTGTCGGTCCCTGTCTGTCTGTCGGCCTATCGCTCTCTGTCTCTGTGTCTTCGTATGGCTGTCTGGCGTCTGATGTCTGGCTCGTCTGTCTGTTGCTCTCTTCTATCTATCTTCTCTCTCTCTATTCTCTCTCTCTCTGAGTCGGGTGTGGTGTGTGTGTGTGGGTGTCGTGGGTCTGTGTTCTGTGTTATGAGACTCTCCTCTCTCTCTCGCTGCTGGTGTTGTTCTTGTGTTTTGTTGTCTTGTTGTCGTTGTTGTTCCTGTTTCGTTATGATTACTCACAGTAGAAGTGTGTAACACACACACGCACGCACGCAAGCAGCACGCAAGCATGCTCGCACACACACACACACACACGCACCCACACATACACACACAACACACACACACAACACACACACACACACACAACACACACACACACACACACACGCACGCACGCACGCACGCAAGCAGCACGCACGCATGCTCGCACACACACACACACACACACACACACACACACACACACACACACACACACACACACACCACACACACACAAATGGACTACCATTTCTATCAGCATTCAGCCAGTATAATCGTTGAGCAGATTGACCGACATCCGTCCTGATCTTATGTTCGCAAAATCTTGTGCTTAAAACACGAACTATTAGAGAAAACATCAGGGTTTTTTTTCTCTTTTTTTCTTTTTCTTTTGTATTTTCTTGTTATCTTTCATTTGGTCCAGAGTCATATGTCGAAGTGCAGACAAGAAACGCTGCGTGAAGGTTATTTACAACCCCGCCAGAGCCGCTAAGGGACGACAGTTGGAGAGGTGCTTGCTGTTCATAATCATGGAAGCAGCACGTCTTGGGGATTTGTTGTCAGTTGACAAATTTGGGTTGATGTATCGGGAGGTGGAAGTCACTTTTACCGTCCACCGCTGTCTGTCTGTCTGTGCGTCTTTCTATTCTATCTGTCTGTCTGTCGTCGTCTGTCTGTCTGTCTGTCTGCCTAAAAATTCCGTCTGTGTGTCTGTGCGTCTGTGTGTGTGTGTGTGTGTGTGTGTGTGTGTGGTGTGTGTGTGTGTGTGTGTGTGTGTGTGTATATCTCTGTCTCTGTCTCTGTCCTCTCTCTCTCTCTCTCTCTCTCTCTCTCTCTCTCTCTCTCTCTCTCTCTCTCTCACTTTTGCTCTCCTTTTTTTAATTGTTGTAATGTCATGCATAATGCCATGCTTAATTACACGATGTCGCCATATAAACACCTGCGTTCAGAAAAATATTCACAAGAGTCAGACTCGTTGTTTCATTCATGACATGTCGCCAGCC
>JADBJO010016931.1:50000-51877 GCA_016801955.1 Conus betulinus | reverse complement strand
CCTTATTCCCTTAAAACATTTTGTTTCATCCACACCCCACCCACTTCCCTTCTCCCACCCTCCAGCCCCCAAACTCTATCTTTCCTCCCCCCCCCCCCCCCCCCCCAATCCCCAACGAAACGAAACAGAAGACAAAGGACAGGAAAAACCCAACATCTTTTTTGTTGTCGTTGTTGTTGTTTTTTGTCCCAAATGAGAACCCGCCATTTTTATTTATGATCTTGTCATCCCCACGACACTCTGAACTCGCAAGAAGAAAAGTGGCATAGACTTGCCCCCACCCTCCACCCCCCTCCGCCCCACCCCCCCCCCCCCTACGACTAGATTCGGGGCAGCGGCACGCGCCACAAAGATCTGTCACACGGGATGCACGTGTCCCCCCATTCATAACCCCAGGACAGGTCCTGTCCGCCCAGTAATCCACAGACCCAGGTCTCCCACAACGCCCTTCAATGAACGAGGAGTGGGTCCTTGGGCAAGCCCTAAGTCTTCCTGCTCTTGTGGTGTAATGAATGAGTGGGGAGTTGGTCAATGCCGAGAGGAGAAGAGACATACGCAGTTCGTTGCTAAGGCAGAGCCGATGTCGTCTTGTCTTCTCTGTGTGGTCATTCATTCGAGTTGTTGCTGCGATGTGTCTGTTTGGATTGGAGGGGGGGGGGGGGGGACTGTAAGGTGTGGGGGGTGAGGGTGAGGGTGGGCAAGGGAAGAGAAGGGGGGAGAGGTAGAGGGAAGTAGAGGGAGGGGGGGCGGTGGGGTAGGGGGAGCCGTTTTTTTTTTTTTAATCTCCTTTCAAGAGTTTATTCGTTCACACTGCTGTCTGGTTATCTTTTCTGTAAAGAAAGACAAGCAGAAACCGTAAACCTTTTTTTTTTTTTCTAAACAAAAACTGAAGGGAAAATGGAACATGGTTTAAAGACGAAGTCATTAAACTGGATGAGGTGGGGGAGTGGGAGAGGAGGGAGGAGGGAAGAAGTGGGGGGGAGGTGGGGGAGGAGAGGTAGGGCTGCTCCAAATCGAGCGGATCCAAATCAATTGGCGAATCCAGGATCCGTTGAGCGAGATGATGCAAGAACCACTGACCTGATCTTCATGAAACTTGAAAAGCTGGAATGAGGCCCAAGGACAAAATCGCTAAAAATGGATGCCGATCTGGGTCCAGGGGCGGATCCAGCGGTAGGGAATCCATTCGTCATTTCCCAACTCGCCGTATCTTATGAAGTAGCCCACATACGACAGATGGCAGAGGGAAAATGTCATTGAGCCAACTCGCCGTTAAGCTGGCGTCGACTCGCCGTCCAGATGATGCCGACTAAACTGCGTGAAGCGTATTCATTATCGTCATAACTTGCCAGCTGGTAGAAGGAAACGTCCCAGCGTCCATGTGCCATCCAGTCAGCGTCGACTTGCCAACTGGACGCCGATTGAAAGGAATGACGAAAGAGGATCACTACCACAATTCTATCAATAGCATGTTAACCTCACATCCCTCACATCCATTTCTTGAGTTTTCTGCAAGAATTTGATCCGTCTAGCTTACATCATTCCTTTCGCGGCTACATGCCAATGTGACCACATGTGGTTGTGACCACGTGTCGTTGTGATCACGTGTCGTTGTGACGGAAGTGTCGTTGTGACCACTTTGTTGTGACCACGTGTCGTTGTGACCACGTGTCGTTGTGACCACGTGTCTTGTTGTGACGAAGTGTCGTTGTGACCACTCGTCGTTGCGACCACGTGTCGTTGTGACCACGTGTCGTTGTGACGAAGTGTCGTTGTGACCACGTGTCGTTGTGACAGATCAAAAGGACAAGAACACTACATTTGGTCACAAACGAGACGTGGTCACAGACACACGTGGTCACGACCGCACTTCGTCA
>JADBJO010016931.1:35000-45000 GCA_016801955.1 Conus betulinus | reverse complement strand
ACCAGTTCTTTTTCAATGAATGGCTTTTTCGTCTGTTTCGAACACAGTCGGTTTGTGGCTCACGTATGCAAACTGACACACACATACACACACACACACACACACACATACACACACACTCATACACACACACACACACACACACACGTACTCACACACACACGCGCGCGCGCGCGCTCTTTGTCCGCGTATTTGTTTAGAAACATGACGACGAAACATAATAAAGTAATGAATAAATGAAGAAATAAACAAATCAATTAAAAAACATGGCCTTCGGCACGAACTCTTTTGATGTGAGCGTGACAATATCCTCTCTCTCTCTCTCTCTCTCTCTCTCTCTCTCTGCTCTGCGTGCGTGCGTGTGTGTGTGTGTGTGTGTGTGTGTGCGTGCGTGCGTGCGTGGGTGTGTGTGTGTGTGTGTCCGCTGGCGTGTACACATCAAGAACGAACATTAGCGTCAGCATACTCTGCAGAATGATCGATGTTGTTAACACTTTTCCAAACATCCTGTTTATGAAGAAATCACCGAACTGTAACGGCCATAAATCTCCCACTGACGTTTCCCAGCAATATTTTCCATGCTACAGTATTGCGACGACGTGTAATATTATATCCCATGTAAATATTATAACAAATGTTAAGTTGTGTCAAGATTATGCCCTGCAGAGATGGAGGTACAGAGAGATGTATAATGAAATATGGCAGAACAACAATAGACCTCATGCAGACATATTTCACCAAATATTGCTGAGGATGGCCAGGTAAATGTGTCTTTATCATGAGCTAAGTAGGTGACGCGACATCAGAGACAAATTTAATCAAAACAATTTTTTTTTTTTAATTTTAGCAATGACGGATCTTCAGAGAAATCATAGGAACGCATAATGAATTCCAAGTTGTTTCCAAAGTGATCGAAATTTAACACTTTTCATAGACGAATCCAAATTTGTTTCAAATTTTGTCAGGCGCCGTATCAAAATATGACTTCACGGGTTTCTTGCATTTACTGATGATGCAGATTTGGAATGTGTAGGGAGTTGTTGTCACACACACACACACACACACACACACACACACACACACACACACACACGCCCCTCACGAATATACCAAATGGCACAGACAAAAAAAATCTCTGGGATTTATTTACATTACATCAGCAGAAACGTGCAGGTGGCCTGAATGGAGAGAGAGAGAGAGAGAGAGAGAGAGAGAGAGAGAGAGAGAGAGAGAGAGAGAGATGAGGAGAGAGAGAGATCATCAAGGTCAGATCACTTCAGATTTCCGCAAAGACATGAGCTGGGGGGGGGGGGGGGGGGGGGGGGGGGGCAGCAACAGAAAGGGGAGGCGATCGAGGCAAAGTAGAGTTGTCTTCCTCAGGACTCTCCTTCACCATGAACTTCGTCAAGCGTCGCTGAGGCTCCACTCCGCACGGAAGAAACAGTTCCCCAGGCTCCTCCAGTTCTGTAGTTGGGTGCCAGGACCTGGATCTCTGCAATCATGGCAGTCCATTGTCTTTTTGCCTCCTTCTCTCTCTCTCTCTCTCTCTCTCTCTCTCTCTCTCTCTCTCTCTCTCTCCTTCCCCCCCCCCCCGCCTTCCGCCCCTCTCCTCCCCCACCCTCCACCCACTACCCTCCCTCCTCCCTCCCGTCTCCCTTTCTCAACAGTCCTCCTAAAGGATTGTTTCAGCTAGGTCCTTGGATATTGTTCCTCGGCAATTCTACTGGAGATGTTGTTGTTTTTTTTCTACCGGAGATTTTTTTTTTTTTTTCAAAATGACATGGAAGAAAAGTTTACTAACTATTTGAAAGTATACACTGACGGCTCAGTTCTTGATGATGGTAGTGCGGGATCTGGCTTTGTAATTCCAGATTACAAAGCTGAAAAATCATATTATTTAGGTAAGGGTCATTCCATATTTACAGCTGAACTTGTTGCTGTCCTGATGGCATTAAATTATTTAATTTCCTTGCCAGTCTCAATATTTAATATCCTGTTTTGTGTTGATTCACAGTCAGTATTAAAAAGTTTGCACTGTTTTGAAAATACACAGAGAGAGGAATTATTATTTGAGATTAAGTACATGTTGCACTGTCTTTACATGAAAGGTACTAATGTTGTATTTTCGTGGGTCCCATCGCACACCTCCTTCATTTTTAAACGATCAAGCAGATAGAGCAGCAAAAAAGGGGGAGCAAAGAATATATTAGGTAGTATTAAGGTTGACTGTCCTTTGTCACACAAGGAAATTAGTCATAATTGACTGTCCTTTGTCACACAAGGAAATTAGTCATATCATCGAAAGGGATTTCTGGAGTCAAATACAGTTCCTCATCAAAACCTCGTCAGCAAACTCTGTCAAACTTTGTGTCGATTAGCCGACCGGTTTCAAGCCTGGCTTTTAGACTTTTATGTAATTCCCTACGAACCAAGTATTGCCAGACTGTTAAGTGTGTATGTCGTGGGGATTGGGCATGTTAATGTGTTTTGACTTTTTAGATTCGTTGCCAGTTTTATTTCTCTTGTTAAATTAACGAGACACCTTTTGGGAAGAGTCCATTAAGGAACATTTTATAATCATAATCGTAAGTTAGATTACTTTAGTTATTTTTCTCTAATTTTTCAATCGGACCGTAAAAGCAGGGGCAGTCTTTTATACACCTGTTTTGTCTACATACATAAAAGTTCGAACAAGCAAAGATGGATGCACCTGCTTCACCCCGTCTTCCGATTCTGCCACCTGTGTTCCTTTGATCGTGGGAAAAGTGATGGAACAGACGTGATGACAATTTCCACAGGCCAGGTCTCCCTTTAATAACACAGCTTCCTTTGTTCTTTGAGTTTTTTTTGCTTGATCCTTTTCCTTTTAAGGGGTCTTTTGTTCCCCTGGGCGTGTTTTCGTTTTCTATTCACACCCCCGTGAAATGCACACACACACACACACACACACACACACACTCTCTCTCTCGCTCTCTTCTCAAGTCTCTCTCTATCTCTCTCCGGTGGGGTCTCTCTCTCTCTCTCTCGATTAATGTTTACAAGAAAACGAATGAACAACAGATAAATAAATGAACACGTAATTGCCTAATCCGCGGGGCTAAAAATATCAACTCATCAATCGATAGCCATTTGCCTACCGCGGGGCTGCCTTTGATTTCATTCATGTTCTCTATCCCAAATCACATCTCTCCCACCCCCCCCCCCCCCCTCCTCTCTCTCTCTCTCTCTCTCTCTCTCTCTCTCTCTCTCTGTAGTAGCTTTGAATTCAGTTAAAAAAACTATGTCTTGCCTTGCAAAAGCCTATTGTTAGATGTGAATGTCTTTTTTTTGTTTTTGTTTTTTTTTTGGTCAGGTTTTTTAGACAAGTCTATTTTAAAAGATTTATTGAGTTATTACGTTAATGCTTGTTTTATTTTTTTTTTTTATCTCTTTTTCTGAAAGAGATTAGCATTTTTCATCTGATCTAAGATTTTACCGAAGAGAGATTTTTTTTTTAACGAAGTTTCTCATGTGGTTTTTAGGTGTATTTTAAAGGGCTTGTGGTGTGGATGATTCTCCCCCCCCCCCCCCCCCCCCTCACTCCCCACCCTCGCTCTTTTTTTTTCTTTAATGACTTGTGACTTGACTTCAACGCGGTGACAGCCTGGACATGGCCTTTTGCGGGCAGCTGGGCAATAAGCGACATTACCAGCTTTTCCATTTTTTTTCCATTGATATCATAACGCTCTGTATTCATTTATTAACGTAAGGCCTACTTTTCCATGAAAGGCTGAGGCGTAAATGAATAATCATTCAGATCATTCATTCATTCATTCATTCATTCTCTCTCTCTCATCTCTTCTCTCTACTCGACTCTTCTCTCTCTCTCTCTCTCTCTCTCTCTCTCTCGTGTGTGTGTGGTTGTGTGTCTGTGTGGTGTGTGTGTGTGTGTGTGTGTGTGTGTGTGTGTGTGTGTGTGTGTGTGTGTGTGTGTGTGTGGGTGTGTGAGTGAGCGTGTGTGTAGCTGCGTGTGTGTGCTTGCGTGTGTGGGTGTGTGTGTGTGCGTGTGTGTGTGTGTGTGTGTGTGTGTGTGTGTGTGTGTGTGTGTGTGTGTGTGTGTGGTGGTGCGGGGCGTGCGTGTGTGTGTGTGTGTGTGTGTGTGTGTTGTGGGTGTGTGTGTGTGTGTGTGTGTGTGTGTGCTGTGCGTGGGTGTGTGTGTGTGTGTGTGACATCTGTATCCCACCAAATGAATGCCAGTCATTCTCCGAGCCATTCATATTGATAAATGACCTCCAATCTACGCACAGGGCGAACAGATTTCGCCAGGGTTGATAGCGAGGTGAGAGAGCGGGGAGGGGGAAGGGGTATAAAATGGAAGAGGTGGAGGTGGAGGAGTTTGACAGGATGTGAGGGTGTTGGCGCAAGTCAAGTCAACTCATGACGTTTACAGCCGAGCTAACCACGAAGGCCACACCAGGGATGATAAGGCTATAACTTTTCCCCTAGTAATGTTGATAACGGACCTGCTTGTACGGCTTAGTGGATAGCAAGGAGCTGATGTAACAAAATATGGTTCTGCTGTATGTCTGTGAGTTCGCATCAGAAACTGGAGGCCGAGAGATTGTTTTCCAGTAGCATTATTAAGGCATAACTTACTATAGTCATTTTGGGGGTCTTCTCTATGAAACGTCCTTATTTCAATACTATACTCAAAACAAAACGAAACAAAACCAATAAAAACAAAAATACAACAACAACAAAACACGCATAAGAAAGGTAATGCCTATTACACTCACATGTGTGACTAAACGCTACTTATAGATCAAGTACCAAGGGCGAGACAAATGGGAAGGGTCAGACCCATGCCAGATCTCGTTTGCCTGATCTATTGCAATCATCTCCTTACCGGACGAATTTTGATATGTATTGTTTGTTCTGATCTATTGCAGTCATCTCCTTCCCGTCACCTTCCGAAATTTTGATATTGTTTGTCTGATCTATTGCAATCATCTCCGTACCGGACGAATTTTACCGTTTTCTCAGTTCAGCCTCTTATCTTCAGTGTCACACTTTAATCACCATCGCTGAGAGCTTCTTCAGTGTAACACTTTAATCACCCACCACTGAGATGCTTCTTCGGGTGTAACACTTTTAATCACAGTAAAAATTGAGAGGCTTTTTAGGTGTAACACTTTAATCATCATCACTGAGATGCTTCTTCAGTGTAACACTTTAATCACCATCACAGAGATGCTTCTTCGGTGTAACACTTTAATCACCATCACAGAGAGGCTTTCTTCAGTGTAACACTTTAATCACCACCACTGAGATGCTTCTTCGGTGTAACACTTTATCACCACCACTGAGATGCTTCTTCAGTGTAACACTTTCATCACAATCCATTGAGAGGCTTCTTTCGGTGTAACACTTTATCACAGTCACTGAGATGCTCACATTGCGTCAAATAATACCACAAAGCGACGCACATTAAAAGTATTCATGGTGACAAAACCCATCCGTCCCCACCCTTCTTTACTCTGCTTTGTTTTTTTCTCAAAAAACAGGCTACATTTCTATACTTGAATGGCTACCAACATTAAGTTATTGAAGAAAAACACAATTCAGACATGTGATCAAAACACTGGGTTTTTTTTTTTTTTTTTTTTTAAATCATATGTCATATACTTAGTGTCACGTTCACGTATTAGCTCGACACATCTGGCAACTGCAGCAGTCTACTACAGTGCACCAACAAAGATTCACTCCACCTGCAAGAATGTGAAGCTGCCAGTATAGTACTGAAAATAGCAGACTTCTTTTGGTGGCTTAGTTTTCTGTCCTTGACTAGTTTATGGTTTATGGTTATGCTGTCCCAGGATGGACAGATCTCGAAATTCTGAAGCACACTCANGCAGTATGGAGGTTTGTCTGAGTGGTCACTCACTTCATATGATACATTGAAGTTATGTGTACTACCTGTGCGGAGCGATAATTATGTGCACAGATCGTGATTTTGCAGGAATTTACGGTCACGCATCATTTGCACACACACACACACCACACACAAACACACCCACCACACACACACAAACCACACCACCCCCACACACACACACCACGAGAGAGAGAGAGAGAAGAGAGGAGAGAGAGGAGAGAGAGAGAAGAGGAAGAGTAATAAATTTTTAAATTTTTTTAAAATTTTAAATCAAGGCTGTTTCGTTCATTTGGTAATCATTTTAGCAACCCAACTCTCTCTCTCTCTCTCTGGTTCGTGTGGCGCGTACGTGCGTGCGTGTGTGTGGTGCGTGCGTGTGCGTGTGTGTGTTGTGTGTGTGTCTGTGTCGCTGCACGCCCCCTCCCCCCCATCTCCCTCCTCCCCTGTGGGTGGTGTGTGTGTGTGTGTGTGCGTGTGTGAGTGTCTATGCGTGCAGTGCGTGCGTGCGTGCATGCGTGCGTGGTGTGTGCTGCGCGCGCCGCGTGTGTGGTGTTGGCATGTGTGCGTGAATGCATGACTGTGTGTGTGTGTGCTGTGGTGTGTGTGTGTGCGTGTGGTGTGTGTGTTTAATATGATTTGTTGGAGCTGGTTAGGTCAATTGTTCGTGGTTGGAAGATGATAGTAAAAGCATATTTACAGCTTGACCAGTGCTGTCCATGGCGATGTGGTCTTAGCACTGGTACAATTTGACCACACTCACGAAAACGAAAAAAAAACAAAAAAAAGCGATAAACTGAGAGAAGTATATTTCAAAACAACATTTCCAAAGGTGTGACGATGATTACCCTCAATCAATTCGTGTAGGAAGGAACACGCTGTGGGGTATGGTGACGAAGGTCCATGGGGGAGGATGACAGCTGTCAGCGTGCAGCCGGGGGCTGACCTCCTCAGTACATGGCACCTTCAGCCCTTCCCTGTGGAACAGCAGTCACCGGGGATGCGACACCTCTGGCGGCCATGTCTGGTGTCCCACGTACGTATTGCACCCCCCCCCTTCCCCCCCCCCCCCCACCCCCCCCCCCCCACCCCCCCCCCCCATAAGATCGTCCCCTGGAGTTTGCATCGGCCAAAGACACGATCATGCCATCCATTTTTCAGTCCCAGAGAGAGAGAGAGAGATGAGAGAGAGAGAGAGAGAGAAGAGAGAGAGAGATGAGAGAGAGAGGGAGCGGTGAGAAAGAGAGGAGAGAGAGTTTGGATGGCGGATTTTGAACACATAAAAAAAGACGTGTGTTATGTTGACGGCAGGAAAGTAGATTCTCTATCCCTCCATCTGATTATGATATTAATGTTTGCTCCCAACACTTTGCACCCCCCCCCCCCCACACACACCCACACACACCACGCACGCACGCACGCACGCACGCACAGCACGCACGCACACGCACACACAAAATCCACACACCACACAACACAAACACAACACACAACACACACACACAAGTGTGCACACACACACACACACACAGGCGCGCGCGCGTCTAGAGGCACGCACGCACGCGTGCACATCTAATTTAAAGGGCGGAGAAGAAGAAGGAAGAGAAAGAAGAAGAAGGAAGACGAAGAAGGGAGAAGAAGAAAGAAGAAGAAGAAGAAAGAGTTTAAGAACAAGAAGAAGGAAAAAAAATACGAAGAAGATCAAGAAGAGGAGAAACGAAGAAGAGGAAGAGAAGAAGAAGAAGAAGATGATGGTCATGATGATAGATGATGATGGTAATGGTGGTCGCGGTGGCGGTGGTGATGTAACTATCGTAGATAGTATTGAAGCAAGATAGGAACAAGGTGTGAGGAAGTGAAGTGGTAATCACATGATGAAATTGTCTACTTAACACGTATACACGCACCGACAGCGAAAACCCTCGAAGGCAGATTACAGATTCAATGTTTTGAGCTCGTCACGGTTGAGCCACGAGCCTAACATGGTAACTAAGTACGTACCTCACTACGTATCAGCGTTCAGCACAGTTTAGAAGAAACCATCACCACCACAAACCACAACAACCACCACCACCACCACCCCCCCCCCCCCCCCCAAAAAAAAAAAAAAAAAAAAGAAAAAAAAACCTATCTGGTACACACCCTGATATTTGGAAAAGACAAGAACATCGTCTAGCCTACCTACTCCCAGAGGGCCATTTTATGTTTGGGGACTGAAATAGTTCCACTGAAATAGCACCGGACTCGTCATCTTGGTGACACTTTGGTTGCGGGTTCGAATCTCCGCCTGGCCATTTTCGGTACAGGGATATTTTCCTTCGGAGTTAACATTGGTTCTGACTCCATTTCCAAAACAGGTCCTTCGAATGAGACAATAACCCGAGGTTCTTTGCGTGAACGCACGTAATTACATCCTGCACGTATGTAAGATCCCATCACCGTCTTTCAGAAGAGAAGGCCAGTTTGGCCGTTGGTATGGATGACACGTTACACATAGCATGCACCCTGCGTAATAAAATGGAAAGGACGAAGAAGGAAACTGGGCGTGAACGGTACTGACTGAAGGACCCAGAAAGTGACTGAATGAATCGCAGGCAGGCAGATCTTCAGTCGGACTCTACCTCATGATAGGGGTGCATAGATACAAACATTTGTCCAATCTGGCATTCATAAACAATGACATCATCCATAACACACTTAGCAGTAATATTAAGAAATGAGAATAGAACGTAGCTTTAAAGCCTTATAAATAGATTGACAAATTTCTAACTGTTTTCTCAAGTGTGCACGTCATGAGCAATACTAATTTAAAACTGACTTGGAGTGTTATAGTATTTCGACGGTATGTATTGTGCTCTTAAGTCATGTAGAGCAGGACAGCATAAAACAAAATGCATCTCATTTTCTTTCTCTTTTTGACAAAGTGGACATATTAAGTCGTTTTCACTGTGTTGTCTATAACGATTATGATGTACTGCAATTTCGGAAATGCCAAGCCTAAATCTTATCAAATTAAAAACGTTAAATGTTAAATGTCTGTCTAAATTGACTAACAAATACGTTTTAACATCAGGGACAGTGCAGAAGGTTCTGTACACACTAAATCTGTCACTGTTATTGATATGATAATTCCAATCTTGCCATCTGCAACAAATTAACCTTTCCCTGAAAGCTTTTAGAAACTCGCTAATCCCTTCCACGCCTTGATTCAGCCATACATATCCAAAGCCAAACACATGTACAGTTTACAGCGAATATTTGAAGCCCAGTTTTTTTCTTATCACGCAGATCCAAATCAAAAAGCATTCTATAGGCCTTGTAGGGTAGTCTACGTTCGTCCATTCTCGTCAATTTTAGCCAAAACTTAACACATTTTACAGCTGAGTTTATATAAATAGGATATCGGTTTGTTTCCCCATACGCCATGTCATTAGGTGTTCGCATTTCTACGCCTAAGAACCTTTTAACAGCAAACAAATGTACCTTTTCGCAATGGATTGCTGCATTGTCGAGTCCCCATAGCTCTGCACCATATTGAACAATAGGTTGACGAAACTTAACTTTGTTGAAAAATGAATTCCTAAGTATTTTGTAAACATTCACAACCGGCATGACAATCCCGTTATATGTCCACCTTTCTCTTATTTTGCCTTTGTTTGTTTGTCTGTTTGTTGTTTTTAAAACTCAATCAAGTCACAGCCCAAATGGACCGATTTGTCCCTCAGTTCACACAATTTTCGGCACTTTTCCCCCAAGTCATAAAAATCAAGCACTTCACCCAGAAGCATGAAAACATACACCATTGGATAGAAGAAACAATATATTTATCAAAATTGCTTACCTTGAGAGTGGCATCTACACAGTTCACATGAGGTAAGTAATCCAAAATGAAACACATTTGCAGAAAAAAAAAAACTTTTGTGCACACTGTAATGCTGTTTTTTTTTCTTTTATGCTCTCCATCCTCCCACACAAGTTCAGTTACACTTCTGAGCACTTGGTATGACCTACAGAGAATAATGTAT
The DNA here is from genome assembly GCA_016801955.1 of Conus betulinus. Lineage (NCBI taxonomy): Eukaryota > Metazoa > Mollusca > Gastropoda > Neogastropoda > Conidae > Conus > Conus betulinus. The sequence continues at coordinate 35,064 of JADBJO010016931.1, read as the reverse complement.
TTATGACAACTGCATAAATCACAAGAATTTGACTCCCCCCCCCCCCCCCCCCAAAAAAAAAAAA
>JADBJO010016931.1:17500-20000 GCA_016801955.1 Conus betulinus | reverse complement strand
TCAGTGTGTCTTTTTGTGAGGGGTTCATATTTAATTTTTTTGTGCGTGCCTGCTTTTTTTTTCATAATTTACTTGATCAAATCAGTTTAAAGAGCAGAGGCTCTACAAGTCAGTTTTTCCTCATTAAAAAAAACTGTCCTATCTCTGTGTCTGTCTGTCTGTCTGCCTGTCTCTCTCTCTGTAACACCACATCACCACTATCCCACCACCACCACCACTTACTTCCACTCTTATACCTAGTCCTCTTCCTCCCCTCCTCCTACTCTCCTCCTCCTCCTCCTCCTACTACTACTACTACTACTACTACTACCACTATTACTACTACTGTTTCCTCCTCCTCCTACTACATAAACTGCTGCTGCTGCTGCTACTACTACTACTACGACGACGGCAAAAACGGCTTCTACCACTACTGCTGCTGCTGCTGCTGCTGTGATGATGATCCAGATACTACAAGTACTAATGTTTATCATCGTCATCATCATTATCATCATCGTTATCGTCATCGCCATTGTCATCATTGTCATCATCATCTTTAAAACGTTGGGCCAGTACGCGGTCAGGTATCTGCAAAGAGTAGTATACGGACTAGTCCGTACACCCTCCATATGAAACTGAAACTTAAATCATCATCATCATCATCGTCATCATCATCATCCATCATCGTCGTTACCATTTCATTCGTAAACATTTATTCAGGTTCAAAAATGATGATTCGTTTCAAAGATGCAATTTCTAATACATTAACATGTCTCCCTTTTCATTTGCCATTTGAAATGTGTTTACATTTTATTTGTTTTGTTATTTGTTTAAACTTCTCCATCATTTTCTGGTTTTGTTTTGTTTGTTTGTTTACTCTCCTCTCTCTGATATAAATCTCTACCTGTTATTGATTATTTTATTTTTTCATTGTGATTAAAAACATTCTTCTTGACTTTTTCCTGTAGAGTTTATCATTCATTTCTCTTTCCTTATTCTATTTTCTCTGGCCATTTCTATAATCAGTATCCTGTTTTTTGCGTGTAGCTGGTTATCTAAAGAACATACCCCCCACTGACAGGCGTGTGCATCTGTCTTCCTCTCAAATGTTGAGAGAGAGAGACAGAAAGATAAAATAAAGCTTCTTTCATTCATTTTCTCCTCAAGGAACTAGTAACAGTTGTGTATTACACTCCGCGCAAACGGCAATCACACGCTCACTGCCTATTTACGTATAAAATATGTTGAACAATGTAAAAGTGGGAGAAAATGAACTAGCGCAGACCAAACAATTTCTCCAGCTATTAATGATATCTTGGGAAAGATTCGAAATCAGGGAGGGGGGGGGGGGGGGGGGGGGGGGGGGGGGGATAAAAAAAAGTTGAGGATGAAAAGTCCAGAAATGTATCATGAAATATGAAATCTCTCTCTAACAGTGTTTTGAAGACTATCGCAACCCAACCACTACTCTCATTTTGTCTGTTCCTAAACCTTCGTCACTCATCCTGAAAACGGAAACTATACATTGTGTCTGCTTCTAGATCTTTCATACGCTGGATAAAACTTATCAGAAAAAACACAGATACTTTTGTTCCTTGTCCCTTGGCATCGAATAGAGATACACCACTGTCTATAATTCCATGGTTATTCTCACCGCTAAGGATTCAAAAAACAGAATCCAACAGCACCAAGCAGCTAGTAAAGGGTAGAGAAAAATACATCGAAAAGAAAGTGTAGTAAAGAAACAAAGTTGCTGAAAAATTGAAATCATTATATGAAATATTAGGGTCAATGCTTAAGGATCCATTTAAGTATGCAAGGGAGATAAAAAAAAAGTGCCAACATTTAGAGTGGTCCGCGCTCAACTGTTAAATAAACCCAAGCATTTACACCAGCTAAGAACGGTGCAGGACACATGAAATATGTTATTCATTCTAATGGGTTGCAGTCACTTCAAACATGATGGCAATATTTCTCACCAGACAACATTTTCAAAGCTGAAGAAGAAGAAAAAAAAGCCCAACTTGCGTGCATGCTATGGCTGAAGAGTCATTTTGAATAGAAGCCAATATTCAAACAAGATGTAAAGCATATAAAACGTATTCCCAGTTATCTTGAATACGCGTGACATATTCCATAAAGAGGAAAAAAAACCGTTTTTTGGCCGTTATAGCCGTTAGTAACGGATATTGTGGTAAACATCGGCCATCATCTGTGACCCATAATGAACATACCTACAAAATTGTCAAAAAGATCGGCCAAGTACTTTCTGAGATTTTCCATACAGAAGAAAAACCGTTATGGGCCGCTACTAACGGCTATAAACGGTAAAATAATACATCGAGCATCATCCGTGACTCGTAATCAACACACCTACAAATTTTGAGAAAGATCGGCCCAGTAGTTTTGTCTGGAGCGAGTGGACTACATTTTGACCACGGACGGACAGACAGACAGCCAGCCAGCCAGCCAGCATTTCTTCGTTCCCATGTCAAGTATTCCCTGCTCTATAAGAACTGGG
>JADBJO010016931.1:7500-10000 GCA_016801955.1 Conus betulinus | reverse complement strand
TTACTGAATAAAAAGAAAAATCGTTTTCTAGATACATGTGTGAAGCACTCAAGATGTAAGAATCAATGGCTTCATCTATATGTTCGTAATATCTCTAGACGTCTTGATTGTTTCTTGATTCTTGTGGAGCTTTCCCCTTCAAAGGGTTCATTGGGCTTTCCATTTAAAATCTCTCTCTCTCTCTCTCTCTCTCTCTCTCTCTCTCTCTCTCTCTCTCTCTCTCTCTCTCCATCGAGTTTTCTTTGGCGGTCATTAATATATTTATAAGAAAGAAAAACTAAGAACCAAAACTATACGCATGCAAGGAGAATTGGTCTCCCTCTAATCGCAGAACATAATTTCATTGCTATGGAAACTGCGTGCGTGATGGCCAGACTGATTTCTCTGTGGTCTGGAACATAACGCCATTGCTATGCTGTGAGATTTCTCTTATTCAGCAGCACTTGGCTTTGTTTTGTTTTCTCCTTCCTGTATTATTGTTTTTGTTTCTGAGCCGATAACTTCAGATTGATTCCTTTGTAGCGTTTCTGCGTTTATTTCGTGCATTTTTTTCTGTAATCCTTCTCTTTTTTTCTCTCCCTGTTTCTTTCTTTTTATCCTACCACATCTTTTTTTTTCTAATTCTTCTTTCCCACTTTTCCCTTTCTTTCCATCTCTCTGTTGAATGCCTTTTCTTTCCTTCTTCGCTTTTCCTTCCATCTGCCATTTTTTCCACTTTCGTAAGATAATGCAGATCTCTCGAAGCACCTTTTTTTTTTTTTTGCCCCCGCCAGAAGAGAATGGACGTTGCAGGAATATGCAGGAGAAAGAAACGTGGGGGCCGTAGGATCGTGACAGTTAGGGATTGCAGGGACGATTATCGCGGGGATTGATGACCAGGTATCGGCAGACCCTGAGGGGGCAGTAGGATGGGCATTGGAAAGGAGTGGTGAGGGGTGAATGGACGCAGAATGCTTTTATCTCGAAGCCTCCTAGTTCGGTGGTCTTTGTTCTGTTCTCGTGGTTAAGGTGGCCCACCCACCTTGCAGCTTATGAGGCTGGGTACCACACATCCTTGCGCTGTGCCACACTTCAGGGTGAGCATTGGAAAGGGATGGTGTGTGGTGAATGGACAGAGGACTGTCTTTTGTCTCCATGCCGCCCAGTTTTTGGGGGTCTGTTGTTTGTCCACATTGGTTGTTACGATGGCTCACATACTTCATAGCTTATGAGGCCAGATACCATCTATTTCTTGGGCTATGCCATGGGTTAGACACACACACCTGGAAAGATAGATAGATAGATAGATAGATAGATAGATAGATAGATAGATAGATTGATAGATAGATAGATCATTCTTGAAATAGGGAAGGTGTTTTTCTTATCGCTGCAATGCCTGGTCGTACTATTTGTTCTCTTTCTCCCACCCCCAACCCCTCCCCAGCCCCCCCGTCTCTCTCTCTCTCTCTCTCTCTCTCTCTCTCTCTCTCTCTCTCTCAGAGTCTTCTTTGGCTGTCATCCCTTTAGTGGAAAATAATACTATGAGCAGAAGCTATATGCATGCTGGCAAAATGTGTCTCTCTCTAATCAAGGAACACGGTGTCATTGATTTTCTACGGATGCTAAGAGCTGGAAACTGCCTGCATGATGACCAGAATGATTTCTCTGTGGCCGTGGGACATAATGTCCATTGTTGTGCTGTGACATTTCCCCTTATTCAGCAGCCATAGGTTTGGTTTGGGTTTCTCTTCGTCCATTATCTTTTTTTCTTCTATACACATGCCTGTATATTGATGCATTCTGGTGTTTGGGGTTTTTATGTCTTCCACCTCATTTCTTCCCCTCTTCATTTTCATCCGTTTCTTTCTTTCTGTCCTTATCGCATATCATTTTCATCCTTCTTTCCTTTTCTTCCCATCTCTCTATTGAATGCCATTTATTCCTTCCTCGTCTTTCCGTCTATCCCTTTTTTTAAAAAATTTTCTTAAGATAACGCTGGTCTCTTTGCGCTTGCCAGAAGAGAATAGACGTTGCAGGAATATGCAGGAGGAGAAGCGAACATGGATGGGGGGGGGGGGGGGGGGGGGGCCGTAGGATCGTGGCAGTTAGGGATTGCAGGGGACGATTATTGCGGGGGGATGATGACCAGGTATCGACAGACCCTGAGGGGGCAGTAGGATGGGCATTGGAAAGGGATGGTGAGGGGTGAATGGACGCAGAATGCTTTTACCTCCACGCTGCCTAGTTTTGGGGGTCTGTTTGCCTTTGTCTTGTCAAGATGGCTTGCCTACTTGCAGCTTATGAGGCCAGACAATATGCTTTGCGCTACGCCATGCTTTAGATAGAAAGATAGATAGATAGACAGACAGACAAACAGACAGATCGATAGATAGATATAGATAGATAGATAGATAGATAGATAGATAGATAGATAGATAGATAGACAGATAGAAAGATAGATAGATAGATAGATAGGGAAATTCGTGCGTAACGAAAGCCAGGTATTGTAAGGTTAAAATTA
>JADBJO010016931.1:0-2500 GCA_016801955.1 Conus betulinus | reverse complement strand
TCCCCTTAGTTTTGTCATTAATTCTTTGATACCCGGACAGTGTAAAATCAGATGGCTTGATAGAAATTTGAATTTCCACATACACATCTAATATCTTTAGAAAATTTTGTTTTTTAAAAGCATTTAAACGAATTTTGAACATCAGAGAACTAATATGTCTTGAACTTGTATCAGATATGTGATTAAAAATTAATTTGGAATTTATTGTGCTGACGCTTTTATACAATTGTGTGAATAATGGCTATCTGATGTTCTTAAGCATGTTATCAAATTTATCTTTTGCTAGTTTTTCAATGTGATATAATACCCGTGCAGATCTAGATTTATGTTAGTTAGAATTGCCCCTTCAGTATTACGTCCTGCACTTTTAGCTGCTCTTATATCAACCAGTTCATTAGCATATATTCCGCAATGGGAAGGAACCCAGTAAGAAGTTACACTAATGTCTTTGACATGCCAAACTGATGAATTATATGTCTGATTTTCTAGTATCATTCAAGACGTTTTTTGGCATTTTGATCTTTGATAGCTTGTAATGCCGATTTGGAATCTACACAGAGTAATATTTTACAACTATTCATAGGTAACTCCTCAATATGGTGTAAAGCCATCAAAATAGCTAACAACTCTGCAGAAAAAACTGAATAGTGATTACCTATATGATATCGTTTGACTGTTTTCATAGTAGGAATTACAAATGCTGAACCTGCATTGCCATTATCAAGTACAGATCCATCTGTGAATATTTTAATGTAATTACTATAGTAATTTTCCATGTGATCATTAACTAAATTTTTCAGAACGTTGGAGATTATTTTGCTTTTGCTCAATTCTGTATGATCAATGTCAAAAGTAGGTTTAATTGTTCCCAAGATGGTACAGGTAAAAAAGATGGCTTAATTGCTTTTTTTTTTTTTTTACTTTAATTCTGTAGAGTTAATCATGTTCTGAGACAAAGAATAATTGGTTGCAAACCATGTATTTGTCTTAGCCCTGTTAACAACAGTCATGCTTAGAATTTAACTTTGTTTCTTCATGCAGAATGAGTTATGTGCAAAGGATTTTAATCCAAACTTAGCTGCAGAGATTTTCATATGTCATCAAGAGGAAGAACTCCTGCTTCTTTATAGGATCCAAGATTGTAAGATGAGTCGGCAATCCTAGTGCCAGTTTAAAGGCTTACAAAAGCCTATACTTGTAGTTTGGTTAATAAATGTTTGGGTGTGTGTGTGTGTGTGTGTGTGTGGGGGTGTGTGTGTGTGTGGTGTGTGAGGGTGTGTGTGTTGTGTTGTGGTGTGAGTGTGTGTGTGTTTGTGTGTGTGTGTGTGTGTTGTGTGTGTTGTGTTGTGTGTGTGTGTGTGTGTGAGTGCGTGCGTGCGTGCGTGCTAGTGTGTGGGGTGTGTGGTGGGTGTGTGTGTGTTGTGGTTGTGTGGTGTGTGTGTGTGGTGTGTGTGTGTACACGCATGCATCAGTATGCCATTACGTCGGTGTGTACGGCCGTTCCATTCTCTTTCTTTCTCCCCACACCTCTAACTCTCTGCTCTCCTCTCTGTCTATCTCGCTCTCTCTCTATCTTCTCTCTCTCTCTCTCTCTGTCCCACTCTGGTTCTCGGTCTCTAGCTCTGTCTGTCTGTCTGTCTGTCTGTCTGTCTGTCTCTCTCTCTTTCTCTCTCTCTCTTTATTTTTTTGATGCCTCTGCCGGTCTCTTCCTGTCAAATATTCTGTCCCTGGGCATCTGTTATCTCGTCAATCTATTGCCTGTCTCTGCTGTGTCAGTGAAAAGAGTGAGTGAGTGAAGTGAGTGTGTTGTGTGCTGTGTGTTGTGTGTGCTGGTGTGGTTGGTGTGTGTGTGTGTGGTGCTGTGTGTGTGAGGAGATACTGAAGGGAGCAGAGAGAGAGAGACGAGGAGAGAGAGAGAGACAGACCGACAGACAGGACAGAACAGACAGACAACGGGGCAGACAGATAGACAAAACGACAGACAGATAAACAGGGACAGACAGGCAGGCAGACAGACAGACCAGACAGAAGATGAGGTGAGAGAAAGGAATGATGAGGATGGAGAGAGATTGTGTGAAGTGAGATGGAGAGAGCGAAAGTGAAAGAGAAGTGGGATGGGGTTCAAAGGAAGGAAGGTGGAAGGGAAAGAGAGGAGAAGACGAGAAAGGAGGAGGAATAGGAATAGAAGTCGGAGGGAAGAGAGGGTAGGAGGTATTTGTTCGGGAAAGAGGATGGAGTATGGTTCAGAAAGACCAGAGGGTAGAGAAACAAAAAGGAGAATAAATATGTGGGTTTGGTGTATGTTAGGGTTAGGGGGGAGGAGGAGAGAGAGAGAGGAGAGAGAGAGCGAGAGACGGAGAGGGACAGACAAAGGGGTCAGAGAGGACAAGTAGACGACAGACAGACGAAGACGAGAGGGGGAGGGGCGGACAGAGGCCAGGAAAGAGAGACAGTACAGACAGACAGACGACCAGACAGACAGACTACGAAGAGGTGGACA
>JADBJO010016930.1:0-39115 GCA_016801955.1 Conus betulinus | reverse complement strand
TGATGATGAAAATCTTTGAAAAATAGTGATATTATGACAATAGTAATTGTAGTATTAATAGTGGCTATACACACATAAACGGACAATAGTAGTTGTAGCATTAATAGTGGCTATACACACAGGAGGGGAGAAAGGAGATGGGTCAGAGTATTGTCGAACAACATGGTTGTAGTGGCAACAGTGTTAGTGGCGATGATGATGATGATGATGATGGTAATGACCATGATGATGGTGATACAAAGAAAGAAACAAAAAGATCCTTGGCTAGGGTGACATTAAAGTCAAGTCATGCTGTTTCCTGAAAAACAGCGTTTGAAATTTAAAAAACAAAGTTAATACATTTCCGGTATGAAAGTACCTCATGAATCTGCGTGTAAAAAAGAAAAACAGAAGGAAATGCTGGTGTGATGCGATCAACACTTTTTTTTTTATATCAGCTCTCAGTTCAACATAATACGGCACATGATGCCTTTAAACAATCACAATTCTGCACTGTATATGTGTCAAATCTATAGAAACTTTGTTTTTTTTTTTTCGTATACATATATTGAAAAAGCATAATCATTTAACATAAGGAATAGTTTCGTAAAGCACATTCAACAAAGGTTCAAAGTGGGGGGAAAAAAGATCAAACATTCATAAGGCACACATTCAAATTAAGCCAAGACAAACATCAAACGTTCATAGTGAATTCAGACATTAAAACAATAGGTCTCGGCTAAAGAGTATCTGAATATAGTCCCTGCAACACATAAATATAATCAAAAAGAAGGTGCAAGAATGTACAGCAAAAGTACACAAAGGGGCCTTCCCATTGTGAAACAATAGGAAGTAAAAAACGAATCTTTGCAATCAACGAAACAGTTACTTCATATATCATAGCATGAACAAAACGGGCTCCCCGTTGCGAACGGCAGGAGATACGAACAGCCAAAACCATGGATAATAAAGGTAGAGCAGGTTTCAGTGTTATCAAGGAACATATATAAACGGCAGGAGTTAACGAACAATGAATGAAATAAACGAACGTCCAACTTTCCACAGCAGGGCATCACCTGGGCCGTATAACAGTTACATAGTGTATGAGAAATGGTCAGAAAAACTGGAAACCACAACTCATCTGCACAGTGTCCACATTTTGATCTGATTTTAAAAATCACACACTGCACGTCAACCAGCCAACTAGATCTATTTTTCTTTCTTTCTCTGTAGACACACCCACCTCAGGACAGTGCTACTGCTCCTCAGGTTTCACTGTTATACTCTGGCCCATCAATGGCTGTTGTTTTTTCAGCCCTGCAGTGGACCCAGGGGTGTAAAGATAACGAACAAAAATAACGCTCATAAACTAACCTATGCTGCTGGAAACAAATAAGCAAACAGACCGACCGAAGGCTATTTGCACACAAAACAGCCTCATGAACGCACAAACACACCTGAACAACATCCAAGTTATTATCTGTATAATTACATAGCTAAATAATCGCACGACCATTCAGTCGCTCAGATGATAAAAACATTCAAATAAACAGGTATAACATTTGTTTGTGGATAGGTAGCAACCCAGAGAGACAGAGGAATCATCAAAAATGACCTTCACTGACAGGATCTTAATCTCTTAAACAAGCCGACGCCTGGTTTGGTCACCGTGACTTAACCCTGTCCGTCTTACCAGCCGCTAAGACCGACGTACACATGTCACCTTGTCTAGTGTTCGAACACCAGGAACCTGCAGGGCGTTAAACTTTATCCACCAATCACAATCAAAGACAGCAAAGCATCGCTTTGTATGTTACTAACAATACAATCTGTGATAATCCAGAATTGCTGTTTTCAGTTTCAGACTTATTAGATGTCCGTCCCTCTTCAGTTGCAGAGCGACTGTATAAATGCTGGTGGAAATTGAGTATTTCACAATTCCAGTTAATAAGAAACTGGAGTTTGAACAATGAAATGTAAAAACAGAGAAATCTTAACTTCTGTCTGCTAGTATTGTTTCACTAAGATAGAACCCTATCTGCCCTCATTCTAGGTAACACCGAGCCAAACCATAGGCAAAAAACCATCAACATACTTTTATATTCACACACGTCTGAATAATGGAATAAGCATTACAGCCTTTACCACATTCTGTTCAGTTAAGAAATGGCCTTAGAGCCAGGGTGCAGGGAGTTTATAGGCCTCCCAGCCTCTTTCAATGAGATCTTTCCATTTATGGCCATCGCCACGTCTGAGTCATAATGGAACCTTTAGAAGCATCTATTTCAAATGATGTCGGATCCGGTTCTGCCGGGCTGCCGTAATTGTCTCCAAACCTCAAACTGACATTTTACCCCACACGGCCCGACAAACAATGGGCAGTCCATCATGTAAGTGGCTGGATCTGGAATGGCGCAGGAGGCCATCAGGACAAACCTTCAGACCCTGTGTCTAAGGCAAAATCTGGCATGTGTCAACTATCGCCAACGACTTCCACCTGTGGAAATTTACCTCTCTTAAGGCTCAAGCCTGCTCAGCAAAGACAACACCAACTTCGGCGTCACGGACTCCCAGGACTCTCTCTCCTTGGCCTCTAATTGGTCTCCCATACCGATCCATCGAGACCAGCCATGGTCAGAGGGAGGCCTAACCCCTCCTCAGCAAAGGGTAACACCGATTACGGCATCACAGAAGTCCAATGGCTGACTCCCCAGCCTCTAATTAGCCAAGTTCTAAAACCAGTCTGCCCAAACCAGCTGTAGCCAAAATGTCGTCTGGCCACAGTCTCCAGACGTCTTTATAACTGACATTCCAGCCACCAGTTAGCTACCCCCTCACTGCCAGCCCATCCATTAGGAGAAGCTGCATTTGGGTCAAATCCCTCGCAGATGGTTCCTCTGTTGGTGAAATGATTTTAAATAGGTCCCATCCTACATTTGAGGGACTAACTCTTGCAAACTCTCTCTTTTCTGAAAAATTGGACAGAATCATGCACTTTACAATGGTACAGAAATAATTATAGAGAAGTTCACTTGAATAATTCTTGTCATCATCAGCCTTCTCTCTCTCTCTCTCTCTCTCTCTCTCTCTCTCTCTCTCTCTCTCTCTCTCTCTCACACACACACACACACACACACACACACACACACACACACACACACACACACACACACACACGCACACACGCACACACACACACACACGGGCGCCTTTCCACAAAAAAAACAAATAAAAGAAAAGTTGACAGTGAACATAACAGTACCTGAAATAATAGAAGAGCAGTGGTGGAAACAAAGGGAGTGTCCTCTCTGAGACATAACGACCTCAGGCTCTCAGTTCATCCAGCGTAAGATAAAGAACTAGAGAGGATTATGAAAAAAATGCTGTTAGATAATCCTGTTCCGGTTGGTTTTATCCCAGTCATGTTGATAACAGAAGAGTGTTTCTGTAGTGTCATATCAATTTCATCATCCCTATTTGGGTCAAGAGAGAAGCGTCTAGCTTTCATTGTGTTCCATTTCTTCCCTTCACTAAGGTAGTGTAGAGGTGAGTATAACGTCCTGTTGTCCAGAGGCCCTTAAGGACTTGCCCATGGCAGACCTGTTTATATTGGTCTTGTGCAGCCTCGTTTTCGTAGTCATGTATTCTCTATGAGCATCACATGGTATGCCTTGGACAATCAGTCATGTCTGTTTCTCAGGTTACAGAGCAAAATGGAGCAATTGTCTACCCTAAGTTCAACTCTTGCGCAGAATCCACCTCCACCCAGCAAGAGAGAAACCCAGCTGCTGCTGCCAAGGGAGACGATCACCATGGGCAGCCCAGCCTTGCCGACTTACCAGACGTGGTGTTGGTGCTCCTGTTCACGATGCTGCCAGTCCCTGACCGAGGTCGCCTGGCGCACCTGTTCAAGGCTGTCTTCCTTCATGCAGTGCCCCTCTGTGTGGACTGACGTCATCATTCAGCTTCATGCGACGAATACCGGCGAATTGGTGGACGTCAGCTTCCTAGGTCCACAGGACAGCAGTATGGTTAAAAAATATGGAGCGTATTTCCAGCGCGCTACCATTGTTTTTCCATCTAGCAGGATTTCACAGGAAGTTAGGGACATGTTGTCTCACTTTACTCAGAGAGGAGTCAAACTGAAACTGATTATACAGCTAAGTAATAGCTTCCCCAGGGCGGCAAGGAAACATTCGTCCCTTGACGAGCGAACTTACAATGTGATAGGTATGAGAGACACATTCAGTTCATCCACAAGCATCAGTTTTAAATTTTCTGTTGATCATTACAAGTTTTTTTTAGAAAAAAGAAAGAAATTCTGTTGGTGTCCCAGACTGGACAGGTTTGTGGCATGCTCACAAACCTGATCTTGCCAGTACAATGGCCGGAAAAAAAGAGCTGGTAGAACAATACGGTCTGTCCCCTACACCCACAGCAGCTCTAATTTCAAACTTTCCTGCTCTGAGGAGACTTACATTAAGCCTCCACAACGCCAGTGAAGAACTGTGCGTGAACTGTCTGATTCCTCGGGCAGGCGGAGTCCATTGCGCAGTCTTGTTCTCCAACACGTCGATGGGAGAGAGAGTTACAGTAGGACGGAGGCTTTCCCGCAGTTGTCATCAGCTGCTTGGAGCAAACTGACATCAGCGTGTCCTTCTCTGACCGTTGAATGTTATTTTGCCTGCGATCACATGCCCCCTCTAAGTCGAGTGATAAAACCGGAAACGCCGTTGGTCAAACTGAAAGTCACTTGTGTGTACTCTGACACTGACAGGGCCCAGTTTACCCAGGTGTGCACAGAACACAAAACCACCCTTCGGTTCTCTTGTCTCTCTGTTGGCATTGCCCTGAGCATTGGACGAACCCAGGAATACTTGAGGAGAACAGGATGGGATGTCCTACTCTGAGAGATGTCTCATCTATACCACTTCTGTGGCACTGCATCCACGCCGCTCATTCTGCCCCTCCCCCTGTCACAGCCTGGCCTGTTCTGCCACAACTTCGTCACTGGCAGTCTGTCAATTCGTCATAAGGCGACCGCCAGAGAAACAATGGACTGTACTACTGTCGAGTCACTTCGGCAATGTTCTGTGTGCTTATTCCGATCCAACATGCGCAGGACACCAACTACTAGCTCTACTGACGACAATAATGGATTAGTCGCGAAGCCAGCGTGAGTAAGCTGTCGTATCAGAGAGCTGTACCACGTCTGTCCATCGACAGTCCACATGAATTTGCCAATAGCCATAAACCCCCGACAGAACTAAACCAGGGCCATGTCTGTGAACACAGGTCATTGAGGTCACCATGAAAGCAGGGCATGGAAGGACACGGAATTGGAGAGATTTTTTGTGCTGGTTGATGAGGAGGAGGATTTAAGATGATGCTACAGATTTCCATTTCAGTGTGAAACTACATGATAGAGTAGTTTTCCATGCTTACATCTGTAATACATTCTGGCGGCAACCAGAGCTGGATACGAAATTTGAGCGACACGCCAGAGATGCAGCCATTAAATGGACGAACCTCGACAGTGTAGTTCCAGTGGAGCCCATAGCGAACTCTACCCGGGGTAGAAACCGGTCGGGGCAGGAAAATCCCACAAATAAATACCTCTGATGGGAATCGAACCCATTGCCTCCTGGACCATGAAGGCTGGATGGCAGGCCCGACCTTTGTTCTAAACGTAAATGTTGTGCTTTTTTATTCTGCAACATTAAGTTGTTTTTGTTTGTTTGTTTGTTTTCGGGGTGTGTTGTTTATCTGTAGAGGATACTTTATTTCACTGCTTTTTTTTTTTGTTTGTAAAAACCCACTTGTTCTTCCTTCTTTTTGTCTGTCGACACGAAAAAGGCCAACGTTTCGACCTATACCATCTCCAGGTGTCTTGTGATTCGTTTGTTTGTGTTAAGCGGAGTCATTACATGGTTTTTGTTGGTGGAGGTGGTTTTTTCCATAGATTTCTTTGTGTGTGTTTTTTTTTTGCTTAATTGTATCAGAGTGATGTACATAGGGGCTACACACACACACACACACACACACACACACACACACACACACACACACACACACACACCATTAGTAGGACATGGGCGATTTCAGTGGTCAGTCTTAAGATACGGTGATCGCCCTTGTTCGAAAGTGTGATTATTTTTTGTTAGTCTAGAAAGAGAAGGCCCCAGTTGAAAGTTCGAATTCCTGGGAATGTCTTTTATAATTTGTAGTCAAAATAAATACTTATGTAAATTCTAAGTGTCTGTTCATTGAAAGAATGTTATATTGTATTCTGCCTTGTCCTAATCTCTGTCTGCTATGTTTCTGAACGTGTATGAAGAAGTTTCTCTAACTCTAACACGTCACACTGTCCTATCAATCTCAAACTAGCTCATTTTCTTTTTTCTTTTTTTTTGTGGCATCAGTTATCGGATCAATGGAGCACCTAAGGCGGTACTCTTTTTATTTCTTTTTTTTTTCTTCCCTACGGCCGAAATCCGACTCTTCATTTTTTGGTGCTTCACATTGTCCTCTTCATCTGCAAAGAAAAAAAAAAAAGTAAAAAAAATCAAAACCAGTTTCCACTACTAATTTTTTTTTTTTTTTTCTTCTTCTCCACCCAGTCTCTTACACACCATGCAATGTCTGTAGTTCTCTCAAATGGACATATTTTTGCTGATTTAAGTGTGTGGCGGCGTTTGATACAAAGTGTCTGGGTTTGTTAATGTTCTAATGTGTGGTGTATTGGCGCTTTCACTCTGATAATGTGCTGCTTATGTAAATAGAACAACATACATGAAACAAAACAAAAGTAAAAAAAAAAAAACCTTGCATTAGCTTCTTTTCTTTCAGTTTTGCCAGAGAGAGAGAGAGAGAGAGAGAGAGAGAGAGAGAGAGAGAGAGACAGACAGACAGACAGACAGACAGACAGACAGACAGACAGACAGACACAAAAAAAGACGAAGAAATGCTAATAGACGCTTCAGAAATGCACATCAAACGTTCAGAAGTCTGGCTGGCGGATGAGGAATGTGGCTGGGATTATAAGAAAAAAAAAAAAGTTTCAGCACCCGTCGCTGTGACTCCCGAACCTGTAAACACTCCCGGTAATCCTCTCTGAAGAATACAGACGAAAAGGGCTGCAAGGACGACCCTCGGAGAGATGACAAAACACGCACAGGAGACAAAGTCATGGGTCACCTAAGATCTTGGAAATTGGCTATTCCCCAAATATGCTACCCTTATAGCGAAAAGGGGGTCTACAAGGGAGACATGAGGAAAGCCAAGAAGCGAGATAATAAGTGTGTGTGTGTGTGTGTGTGTGTGTGTGTGTGTGTGTGTGTGTGTGTGCTTATGTGTGCGCGTGTGCACGTGCACGTGCGTGTGAGTGTGCGAGAGCGCGCGTACTTTTGTGTGTGTGTGTGTGTGTGTGTGTGTGTGTGTGTGTGTGTGTGTGTGTGTGTGTGTGTGTGTGTGTGCTGGGCGTGCTAGAGCATGTGTGTGCTTGCGTGCATGCGTGAGTGTGCGTTGTGTATACATGTATACAATGATAGTCAGCCATACAGCTCTAGGAATGACTAAATATGAGCAAAGACCTGTGTTATTAAGAGCAAGTTTATACATGTACAATAGGACTAATAGGCAAAACAAACGGGATAAACACTAAACCAGTGGCTGAGCGCATGCTAATTGTTACCTAGTGGTTCTTTTTATTCTTTTTCTTTCGGGAGAATTACATCTCTAGGTTCTGATGTTGTACAAACGCAGGTTTCTGAACTCTGTCACTTTTTACTTATGCAATTATAAATCGTTGTAACGCTTTCTCAGTTCTATGTGTTGATCGAAAATCATTTGTAATGCCATCAATTTTTTAGTTTTACGTGCAATGCTAGTGGACATTTTCCCCACTTATATAATATGGTTAATCGATTTTGTTATCTGTTTACCTATATCGTCTCTGTGGACTCCAAAGAGAACGTCAGTTAATGACAGTTTCAGAGATGTATCGATTCTCGATGAAATCAATATTTCTATATTTTTCCAAAATTTGTTCACTGGAGGACAGTAGAAAAAAAAAGTTCTATAAAATCAATTTCATCTGTACAGTTATCACACTTGTTAGTTTCTGATACCTTCATTTTTTTTAAAAGAGAATATTAGTCGGGTAAATGTTGTGGTTATTTTCCATTGTAGTTCATACAGCCTAACCTCTTTTGTAGATGTTCTTGGTGTTAGCCATATGTGTTCGTCTACTTCAAAGTCGAGTCTTCTACGCCAAAAGTCCTTGCTGTTTGCAGTAACGTTACTCAAATTCCTTTGCTCCAGCAACTTTTTTTTTTATCTCTTTTGGTTTTGTGTTAAATAGATGGGCCTCGCAGTCAGTGGAGTAAAACATTGTCAAGAGTAATATTGTTTTTCATAAATCCACTCCAGCCATGTTGATGGGAGAGCGTTTCGCAGTGCATTGTATTCAAAAGTTGTACTTGCATTACGATCACCTAAAACTGTCTCCACTTCATTGAGATTAAGCAGTCTATTTTCAGTCTCCACTTCAATGAGATTAAGCAGTCTATTTTCAGTCTCCACTTCATTGAGATTAAGCAGTCTATTTTCAGTAGCGTGCACACTCTCTGACAAAACTGTATTCCCTTTTCTTTCCATTCTTGAAAATATAATATATTGCCTTTGTATTTTATCAAGTCATTATAAAATAACATTTGATCTAAAAAGTTACTTGGTGTTATTTCTTCTATATTGGTTTTCCTCTTATTATTCAAATAATGGTAACTACATTTCTCCAAAATTCATTGTCTATTCGTTCGAGTCGCAAGTACCCCTGTCCTACCTCTGCCTTCAATTTTCGGAATCGAAGTTCAATATACGTATGCATTATAAGATGTTAACTTGCATTTTCAACTACGGCAATTATATTCTGTGCAACTAACAGCAAACAGCCGTAAAACAGGCGGTACAAATGACTGACATCAGTGACGCTGGCAGAAAATGTGTGTGTGTGTGTGTGTGTGTGTGTGTGTGTGTGTGTGTGTGTGTGTGTGTGTGTGTGTGTGTGTGTGTGTGTGTGTATAAATGGGTGATAAGGTATAATTGGGAGGGGGGAAGGGGTGTGGGGGGGGGGGAGAGTAATGTGTGCGTGTGTGTGTGGTGGGGGGGGGGGGGGGGGGGGGGGGGCAAGAGAAGGAGAGCTCATATATCTCCATCCACTATGAGGTGGGGGGTGGGTGTGGGAGGTTCATACAAATAGTGCTGTTGAAAAAGTAACACAATGCTGTGGGATGATGTTCATTGTAACAGGTGAAATAATGTGTTGGCATTAATATACTGATGTGGTTGAGAAAAGATAGCAACGCTCAATGAGAAACAGGGTATCATGTGTTACACACACACACACACACACACACACACACACACACACACACACACACACACACACGTGGGGGGGGAAGGGGGGGGGAACCTCATGTAAACAGTATTCTGAGTGAGTTATGATCATGATAAGACTTACTGTGGAAAGTTGTCACACACACACACACACACACACACACACACACACACACACATATATATATATATATATATATATATATATATATATATATATATATGTGCGGGTGATAAAAAGAGTCGTTGTGTCCGCTGACACTTTTGTGTGATTTTTCAGGTATCTTCTATCACCCGTTAACAGCTGTGTGTAGAAACCTTTGTAAAGGTTATCTGGTTTGTCGAAGTTAACTGGCTATGTTCAATCACATATATTGAGCTGCGATTAAACAGGCCTTTTATTAATTGGCTATGTTCAATCACATATACTGAGCTGCGATTAAACGGGCCTTTGGCAGAAACGACCCACGCCCGTGTACCGACAAACACGTCAGAGGAATGGACTTCTTTATTGAGAAAACTGGCATTTACAGGAAGATGCCTTCAGACTTGCTGATGGAGGAGAATGACCCCCCGATTTCCGGCAGCTACGGCAATCTTAGTGTCCAAGTTTCCTGAGCTTCCCACGTTTTATTTGCAGCCTGAGTGGCAGTTTGTTGTTGGAAGTGTCTAATACATCATCGTGCAGGCACTATGATAGTGATCCCAACATCGAGAGTGTGCTGAAGGTGTACAGACTGGGCACGGAACACTGCAGCTGGCCACAGTGCTTTTAACTGTGGGGCTGGCAACAGCCCTCAGAGTCAGCAAACCCAAGAAAGTCTGAGGGATAGGGTGATCACAAATGGGTTGGTTTGTGTGGAGAATGCATGGGAATGGTCCTTGAAGGTATTATGGGCGATAGGTAGTTTGGTAGAGT
The DNA here is from genome assembly GCA_016801955.1 of Conus betulinus. Lineage (NCBI taxonomy): Eukaryota > Metazoa > Mollusca > Gastropoda > Neogastropoda > Conidae > Conus > Conus betulinus. Next base: position 28,821 of record JADBJO010016930.1, on the reverse strand, counting down.
GCAAAGTGTTAGTTTTGAGAGAGTATTTTGCTGTAACATATTCAGCGCGTTAAATTCTTTGCTGATGAAAAGAATGTAATTGTACTGTGCGTAAATAACAGCATTTGTTGCTTGTATGTCTCACATTGTCTATTATAGCGAATCCAATCACACTACTTTATTTCATTGATTGACTGACGAACAAGTCTTGTTAGAATTAACTTTTCGTATCCATTAATTCACCTAGCAGTCACCGAATTCAGAGATTCATTGCATCTAAACCGAAATTCGCAGTCGATTCAATTTGAATCTGATATATATTCTTCGCATACAGAGCTGACCCACGTTAAATTCTATGAATGTATACACTCCAGGATCATCCGTCCATTTATTTTTTTTTTTAAAGGGGTACAACCCTTAAAGTTCGTTACAGCTGTTTTATGGGGAAATGACATGGGGAAATCACAACTTGTCGTAATAGAAACAGTTTTTTTTCTGTGAAGGTGATAAACCACTTTATTTAATATTCTATTTTACAACACTAGGTTAGTTTTATTTGGTCAACGTTTGTGACTGTTATTCAGGCAAGTGCTGTGTGGTCATAAGATGGCCATTTTGATATGCTTACTGTGACTGAATGACAACAAATAAACGAGACTGAAGAGAAACCATGTGTAGGTCCACTGTGTACAAATACAATGCCAGCTTTTCATTGTTAAAATTTCTCATTTCTTGATTGTTCTTTTCAAGTGAAATGCACGTAGAAAAAAGTCTGCCAGACCGAGAATTCATGAACGATAACTCTCTGAAAACCGAACATATTCAGACAGCCATACTTCCTAACATTCCTGGGATTTTTTTTTCCCTGAAGAGTGCAAATCAGAAGCATAAAAAAGCTAACACTTATCCCAATGCAGACTAACAAAAGGACACGAAAAGTCAAGACAGCACATCACTCTCTCCGCTCAGTGAGAACACCAAAACGCAGCTAAGATAAGAAAAGATAAGATAATGTTGCTTTCAGCCCAGCCGACCCACGATCTACCGAGACGGGGATCTATCGAGATGTACCCGACCACAAAGGGTCACATGAGGGCTGTCACCACGTTAAGATCAACGCATAAGTCATTCATTCACACAATTCTTTAACATACATCGAAAAACCCATCCGAAACATAGCTAAAAAAATCTTTCCACTGTAAAATCTCAGATCTGATCAAAGATGTTAATCTCTTTCAAGAACTCAAATATCGCGTCAGGCGGAACATCTCTGAACAAGGTTTTCATGGAATCTGCTGTAAAATGTTTGTGTCTCACATCATGCAAGTCCCAACACTCTAAAAGAACATGTTTCATTGTGAGTGGCACGTGATATGGAATGCACCACGGAGCTTCTTCACTCTTTAAAAGGTAGGAATGGGTAAAATACGAATGGCCGGTGTGCAGCCGGCACAGAACTGTTGCTTCTTTACGACCACCAGACGTAGATGAAAGGAACTCCGTAAGGTTTGGACGGATCTGAAAATGTGGAGACAGTATGTGTGAACTCACAGCTCTGGTTCTGGCGCTGATGATAATCTCATAATCTACGAAGAGGGACTTACTGGTTCTGGCGCTGCGGATAATCTTACAATCTACGAAGAGGGACTTTCTGGTTCTGGCGTTGAGGATAATCTCACAATCTATGAAGAGGGACTGTCTGGTTCTGTCGGATTCGCTGTCAGCTTTGGAGGCCATAGCTGGCAACAACCTTCATCATCCGGAACGTTTACACTTCTTTGAACGTTTTACAAAGGTTGAAAGTGGAGGGTTACAACATTGTTCTGGCTTTGGTTCCCGGTCATGTTGGCATCAGAGGGAATGAAATGGCTGATCGCCTGGCCAAGAATGCCACATCAGGAAAATTGTCCAATATATATATATATATACAATCCCCTGCTCAGATATGAAAACACAGCTGGTTTTGTTCTGATTGTAGGAGAACAAACAATGAGATCATCATATACGAAACAAAAATGTTTTAATTCTGTATTTCGTCATTGGAACAGCTGACTGTAATGTAAATGTGGGTTTCATTTGCCTGGTCATATTTTGAGGAAGATTTCATTTGGCTTCTTTTTACAGAACTTTGTATCTTACTATTTCCGGTATGATAAACCGCATTGTGTTCCCATCGTTGAACCTTCTAGGATCTTTTGTATTGTTTTCATTTGATAACAGACTCATTGAAAGTGGATCCAGGTGTCAACTGTTACACTTCCCCCCCTCCCTCCCCCCCCCCCCCCCCCCCCCCCCCCCGCAAATTTGCAGTGAACTGGTATGCTTCTTCCGTTTCATTGATAAGTATATGCAGAATAGATATTTGCTTCGGAAACATCCCTGGTATGTACATTTGCTGTCGGTAGGGCTACATATAGACTTCACACCAGATGAAATTTAATTTAATGAAAAGTGCTGAGATAGAGATATACATGTGTGTGTGTGTGTGTGTGTGTGTGTGTGTGTGTGTGTGTGTGTGTGTGTGTGTGTGTGTTCGTTCGTGCGTGCGTGTGTGTGTGCGTGCGTGCGTGCGTGCGTGTGTGTGTGTGTGTGTGTGTGTGTGTGTGTGTGTGTGTGTGTGTGTGTGTGTGTTGGGCTCAGTCGGGCCAGCCGCCGTGGCGAAGTGGTTAACGTGTCGTGTGTGTGTGTGTGTGTGTGTGTGTGTGTGTGTGTGTGTGTGTGTGTGTGTGTGTGTGTGGTGTGTGTGTGTGTGTGTGTGTGAGGCTGGAGGAAAAAGCTTGTGTGTGTGTGGCAAGAGGGGGGAAGACTGCATGGTAGGTGTGTCTCGGCGGACTATGGGGGAGGGAGAGAAGGGGTTCTGCTGTCTATTCTGGCAGACTCTTTATGCACCAGCATTTTAATCAATCAGAATGAGAACCATTGATAAAGAAAAAAAGATTCCAAATAGCATTGGCATCAGACATCTTGTGTGTAAAAACAGTTTGGAAACGCAGACATTAAAATTCATGGTTAAATAGGAGTTATAAAAAAAAATTCCGATGAAAAAACACACCATTAGCTTTCTACTGTACTGTGCGCCTACATACAACCAAAATAGGAATCACTCGCACACAAAAACACTACGGTATCTTAGTTCGTAAGGTAACTGGGGCTGGAATAGCTCAGTTGGTAGGGCTCCGGACTCGTAAACGTGGTGATCCGGGGGTCGCCGCTTCGAATCTCCGCTGGGCAGTTTCGGTACAGGGGGATTTTTCCCTCAGGGTTAAGCTTGTTCTGACTCCATTTCCCAAAGAGTCCTTCGAATGAGACTATAAACCAAGGTTCCATGAGTGACCGCATACATGACATCTTGCACACACGTAAAATTCCATCACCAGCTTTCGGAAGAGAAGGGCAGTTTGACCATTGATATGGATGACGCGTTACACGTAGCCTGCACCCCGCGTGAGAGAAACTGAAAGAATGAAGGAAATCGGGAAAGTGAATGGATGACACAGGAAACGACTGAATAAAGCGGGCTGGCAGGCAGCTCTTCCGTCGGCACTATCCAGGTAGGCAGCTCGTTGTCCACATGAGAAGCTTTGGCAAAGCGCTTTTAAAATTATTTTGATAATATCATTATTGTTGTTCTTATCATCATCATTATCGCTTTTGTTCTTATCACTGTCATCATTTTTTTATTATTATCATCATTATGGCGATGATGATGATGATGATGATGATTATCATTATTATTATTATCATTATTGTTCTTATTATCTTTAGTCATTCTGGTCACTATTATTTTAATTATTATTATCATTATTGTTCTTTATTATCTTTAGTCATTCTGGTCACTATTATTTTGGACTTTTTTTTCCCGAACATTCATAGTTGCATTACCCTAACCGACCGCACATATTCATGTGAGCACATAGTTGTGTGATATTAGTTGGATTAGTGAGTGATCCCTTCACGGTTACAAGAAAAAAAAAAAAAGAAAAAGAAAACCCTGGGTTGAGAGTGGAAAGACTGCAGGCAGGGGGAACGTTCTAGCATTCCATGCAGCCATAATTGTCCGAGGGGTTGGGGGGGGGGGGGGGGGAGGGGGGGGGGGGGGAGAGAGAGGGGGAAGACACTCTCGACGGTATGGAGACAGCATGGGTTTGCTTGTACTGTCCAGGAGGGAGGGGCGGGAGGTGGGCAGTACAGGCTCATGCGTGCTCATGAGTGAGGGGAGAAAGAGGGGAGGGGAGGGAGTGGAGGGGGGGGGGGGGGGGTGTTGCAGACTAAGACGGGCGGACAGGTGCGACAGTAACCACCGGCATTGCCTAACCTCTTTTTGACAGGACCTCCCGTGAAACAGCACCCCGGGTTGCCTGCCTTGGGGAAGAAAGGATGGCTGAGGGAGGATAGGGGTGGAGGAGGGAAACGAACTTGAGTAATAAGAGAAGAGCGAGCGGAGGGGGGGGGGGGGGGGGGGGGGGAGGGAGGGAGTGCAAAGACAAACAATGGGGAGGAGATAGGTGGGAGGAAAGGGAGGAGGGCGAGCTTAGGGGAAAGGGGAGCAGGAGGGGGAGGGGAGGGGAGGGGAGGCAGGGTGGGACAGTGAGGGGGAGGGGAGCAGGAGGGGGAGGGGGAGGGGGGGGAGGGGAGGGGAGGCAGGGTGGGACAGTGAGGGGGAGGGGAGCAGGAGGGGGAGGGGAGAGGGAGAGGGAGGCAGGGTGGGACAGTGAGGGGGAGGGGAGAGGGAGGGGAGACAGGGTGGGACAGGAGGGGGAGGGGAGAGGGAGACAGGGTGGGACAGGGGAGGGGGGGGGGGGAGGGGAGGAGGGAGGGGGAGGGAGAGGGGAGGCAGGGTGGGACAGTGAGGGGGAGGGGAGCAGGAGGGGGAGGGGGAGAGGGAGGACAGGGTGGGACAGTGAGGGGGAGGGGAGCAGGAGGGGGAGGGGAGAGGGAGAGGGAGGCAGGGGGGGGACAGTGAGGGGGAGGGGGGGGGGAGGGGGAGGGGGGAGAGGGAGGCAGGGTGGGACATTGAGGGGGAGGGGAGAGGGAGGCAGGGTGGGACAGTGAGGGAAAGGGGAGCAGGAGGGGGGAGGGGGAGGGAGAGGGAGGCAGGGTGGGACAGTGAGGGGGAGGGGAGAGAGGGAGGCAGGGTGGGACAGTGAGGGGAAGGGGGAGCAGGAGGGGGGGGAGAGGGGAGGCAGGATGGGACAGGGAGGGAAAGGGGAGGGGGAGGGAGGGGGAGGGGAGAGGGAGGCAGGGGGGGACAGTGAGGGGGAGGGGAGCAGGAGGGGGAGGGGGGAGAGGAGGGGGCAGGGGGGGACAGTGGGAGGGGGAGGGGAGGGGGAGGGGGGGGGGGGGACAGGGAGGGGGGTGGGAGAGCAGGAGGGGGGGGGGAGGAGGGAGGCAGGGGGGGAGGAGAGGGAGGCAGGGGGGGACAGTGGGGGAGGGGAGAGGGAGGAGGCAGGGTGGGACAGTGAGGGGGGAGGGGAGGGGGGGGGGATGGGACAGTGGAGGGGGGGGGGGAGAGGGGGGAGGGGAGGGTGGGACAGTGAGGGGGGGGGAGGGGGGGAGGGAGGCAGGGTGGGACAGGAGGGGGAGGGGAGAGGGGGGGAGGGGAGAGGGAGGGGGGTGGGACAGGAGGGGGAGGGGAGAGGGAGGCAGGGGGAGGGGGGGGAGGGAGGGGGAGGGGGGGGAGGGGGAGGGAGGGAGGGGGACAGGAGGGGGGAGGGGAGCAGGGGACAGGAGGGGGAGGGGGAGGGAGGGGGGGGGGAGGGAGGCAGGGGGGACAGGGAGGGGGGGGGAGCAGGAGGGGGAGGGGGAGGGGGGAGGGTGGGACAGGAGGGGGACAGGAGGGGGAGGGGAGAGGGAGGCAGGGTGGGGGACAGTGAGGGGGAGGGGGCAGGAGGGGGAGGGGAGAGGGACAGGGTGGGGACAGTGAGGGGGGGGGGGGGCAGGAGGGGGAGGGGAGAGGGAGGGGTGGGACAGGAGGGGGAGGGGGAGCAGGAGGGGGAGGGGAGGGGAGGGGAGGGTGGGGACAGGAGGGGGAGGGGAGGGAGGGGGGGGGGAGAGAGGGAGGCAGGGAGGGACAGGAGGGGGAGGGGAGCAGGAGGGGGAGGGGAGAGGGAGGCAGGGTGGGACAGTGAGGGGGAGGGGAGGGGGGGGGGGGGGGGGAGGGGGGGGGGGGTGGGACAGTGGGGGGAGGGGAGGGGGGAGGGGAGGGGAGAGGGAGGCAGGGTGGGAGGGGGAGGGGGGGAGGGGAGGGGAGAGGGGAGGGGAGAGGGAGGGGGAGGGTGGGAGGGGAGGGGGAGGGGAGGGGGGGAGAGGGAGACAGGGTGGGACAGTGAGGGGGGGGCAGGGAGGGGGAGGGGGAGGGGAGGGGGAGGCAGGGTGGGACAGTGAGGGGGAGGGGAGGGGGAGGGGGAGGGGGAGGGGAGGGGGGGGGAGGGTGGGGACAGGAGGGGGGGAGGGGGGGGGAGGAGGGGGAGGGGGAGAGGGAGGAGGGTGGGACAGTGAGGGGGAGGGAGAGGAGGGAGGGGAGAGGGAGGGGGAGGGGAGGGGGGGGGGGGAGGGGAGGGGGGGGGGAGGGGAGGAGGGGGGGGGGAGAGGGGGAGGGGGTGGGAGGGTGAGGGGGAGGGGAGGGGAGGGGGAGGGGGAGGGGGGGCAGGGTGGGACAGGAGGGGGGGGACAGTGAGGGGGAGGGGAGAGGGGAGGCAGGGTGGGACAGTGAGGGGGAGGGGAGGAGGGGGAGGGGGGGGGGGGAGGGACAGGGAGGGGACAGGGAGAGGGGAGGGGAGGGGAGGGGGGGGGGGGGAGAGGGAGGGAGGGGAGGGGGAGGGGGGGAGAGGGGGGGGGAGGGGGGAGGAGGGGGGGGCAGGGGGGGGGGGGAGGGGGAGGGAGGGGGGGACAGGGAGGGGGAGGGGGGGGGGGGGGGGGGAGAGGGAGGGTGGGGGACAGTGAGGGGGAGGGGAGGAGGGAGGGGGTGGGACAGTGAGGGGGGGGGGAGAGGGAGACAGGGGGGACAGGGGAGGGAGAGGGAGGAGGGGGGGACAGGAGGGGGGGGGGGGGGGGGAGGGGAGGGGGGGAGGGGGACAGTGAGGGGGAGGGGAGAGGGAGGGGAGGGAGGGAGGGGGAGGGTGAGGGGGAGGGGAGAGGGGAGGGGGGGAGGGACATTGAGGGGAAGGGGAGAGGGAGGGGGAGGGGGAGAGGGAGGGAGGGTGGGACATTGAGGGGGAGGGGGAGCAGGAGGGGGGGAGGGGAGAGGGGGAGGGGGTGGGACAGTGAGGGGGGGGGGAGAGGGAGGCAGGGGGGGGGTGTGAGGGGGAGGGGGGAGGGTGAGGGGAGGGGGGGGGGAGGGGAGGCAGGGTGGGACAGTGAGGGGGGGGGGGAGAGGGGGGGGGGGGGGGGGGAGGGGAGGGGGGGGAGGGGAGGGGGGGGGGGAGAGGGGAGGCAGGGGGGACAGGAGGGGGAGGGGAGAGGGAGGGGGGTGGGACAGTGAGGGGGGAGGGGAGAGGGGGAGGGGAGGGGGGACAGTGAGGGGGAGGGGGAGAGGGGGAGGGAGGGTGGGACAGTGAGGGGAGGGGAGAGGGAGAGGGGAGGGTGGGGGTGGGAGGGGAGGGGGGGAGAGGGGGGGGAGAGGAGGCAGGGTGGGACAGTGAGGGGGGGGGGGAGCAGGAGGGGGGTGGGAGAGGGGGGGGAGGGGGGGGAGTGAGGGGGAGGGGGGAGGGGAGGGAGGGTGGGACAGGAGGGGGAGGGGAGGGGGGGGAGGAGGGGAGAGGGGGGAGGGTGGGACAGTGAGGGGAAGGGGAGCAGGAGGGGGAGGGGGAGGGAGGGAGGCAGGGTGGGACAGTGAGGGGGGGAGGGGAGCAGGAGGGGGGGGGGGGAGGGGGGCAGGGTGGCAGGGGGGGGGAGTGAGGGGGAGGGGAGGGAGGGGGGGGAGGGGGGGGAGGGGAGGGGGAGGGGAGTGGGACAGGGGAGGAAAGGGGGGGAGCAGGAGGGGGAGGGGGGAGGGGAGGCAGGGTGGGACAGTGAGGGGGAGGGGGGAGCAGGAGGGGAGGGGGAGGGGAGGCAGGGTGGGGACAGTGAGGGGGAGGGGGGAGAGGGAGGGGGGGTGGGGGACAGTGAGGGGGAGGGGGAGAGGGGGAGGCAGGGTGGCACAGTGAGGGGAAGGGGAGTAGGAGGGGGGGGAAGGAGAGGGGGGGGGGGAGGGGAGGGTGGGACAGTGAGGGGGAGGGGAGCAGGAGGGGGGGGGAGGGGGAGAGGGAGGCAGGGTGGGGGACATTGAGGGGGAGGGGCGAGGGAGGCAGGGTGGGACAGTGAGGGGGAGGGGAGCAGGAGGGGGAGGGGAGAGGGAGAGGGTGGGACAGGGTGGGACAGTGAGGGGGAGGGGAGCAGGAGGGACAGGAGGGGGAGGGGAGAGGAGGGGATGGGACAGGATGGGACAGGAGGGGGGGGGAGGAGGAGGGGGGGGGGAGAGGGGAGGCAGGGTGGGACAGTGAGGGGGAGGGGAGCAGGAGGGGGGGGGAGAGGGGGGGCAGGGTGGGACAGTGAGGGGGAGGGGAGCAGGAGGGAGAGGGGAGAGGGAGGCAGGGTGGGACAGTGAGGGGGAGGGGAAGTAGGAGGGGGAGGAGGGGAGGAGGGAGGGACAGTGAGGGGGAGGGAGGGAGTGAGGGGGAGGGGAGAGGGAGGCAGGGGGGGACAGTGACGGGGGAGGGGAGCAGGAGGGGGAGGGGAGGGGGGGGGGGGGAGGGGGAGGGGGGGGAGGCAGGGTGGGACAGGGGGGGGGGAGAGGGAGGCAGGGTGGGACATTGAGGGGGAGGGGATAGGGAGACAGGGTGGGACAGTGAGGGAAAGGGAAGCAGGAGGGGGAGGGGGGGGAGGGAGGGTGGGACAGTGAGGGGGAGGGGAGCAGGAGGGAGAGGGGAGAGGGAGACAGGGTGGGACATTGAGGGGAGGGGAGCAGCAGGAGGGAGAGGGGGGGGAGAGGGAGACAGGGTGGGACAGTGAGGGGGAGGGGAGTAGGAGGGGGAGGGGAGAGGGAGAGGTGGGACAGGGAGGGTGGGACAGTGAGGGGAGGGGAGTAGGAGGGGGGGGGGGGAGAGGGAGACAGGGTGGGGGACAGTGAGGTCTGTGTGCATGCATTAAAAAGCTAGCCACCAACCTGCTGTTCAGTCACGGAATCCAAGACCCCCCTTCACAGATATCTGTCTGGGTACATTGTGTGTCCTTTGGAGACTTAGGCTAGCTGGACGTTAATCTCACCATCCATCAGTCTCCACATGAAGTGATACCAGGCAGGGCGAGGGAAGGGAGGGAGGGTTTCTATCATCGTCGACACTGTGACTTGAACAGGACTTGGGAGTAGTCTGTCTGTTGAAAGATACTGAAATATGATGTACAATCTTTCCGCATTGGTACCAGCCGCCGTGGCGAAGTGGTTAGCGTCGCGGACTCCCGGCTGGGAGGTCGTGGGTTCGAATCCCATCAGAGTCATGTGGGTTTTTCTGCCCCGACTGGCTCCTACCCAGAGTTGAGTTTGCTGCGGACTCAGTTGAGAAAACTGGGACCTCACACAGTCGAGTTTCATCCACTTAATGGATGCGTTTCTGAGAGTGTTGCTCAAATTTCATGACCAACTCTCGGGCCTGGTTGACGCCGGCCGGGATATATTATGAAAGGAAGCGTAGAGTACAGCCCTGTCATGTAGTCTCAGACCGAAATGGAAATCCGTCCGTAGCATCATCTTAATCATCTTCATTCCATCGATCAGCATAAAAAGAAAATGTCTCAAATTCTGTGGCCCTTCATGCCCTGCTCTCATGGTGACCTCATCTTCGATGTCCTCTCCACGTCTTTGGTCTTGGTTTGGTTACGTCGGTGTCACCGGTATCGGCGAGTCCATGGGGGCTGTCGTTGGACGGACGTGGTGGCGCCCTCCGGAGAGAGAGTTCACTCACGCCGACATCGCGACTAAGCAATTATTGTCGTCGTCAGGGGGGGGGGGGGGGGGGGGGGGGCTTAGTAGGTGGTGTCCTGCGTATGTTAGATCAGAACAGGCGCCACTGAACACCACCGAAGTGACTCTGCAGCAGCAGTACAGTGTCTCCTCCGGTGGGTTGCCTCTTGACGACTTGACATTGACTGTTCCCTGTGGATTGCCGGTGCCGGGGCTGCGGCGGGGCCGACCGGGCTGTGGCTGTGGACGGGATGTCGGAATGAGCGGCGTGGGTACACTGCCTCTGAGGTGGCGCAGGGGCTGGGACAGCAAAAAAAAAAAAAAAGTTTCACAGGAAGTTTATCAAAAAAGAAGTATTAAAAAAAATCTTTCCGCACAGGTTTAAGTTTTTACCCAAGCCTTAAGAAGATTACTGATTTCTTCATTACTTTTGGACAGTGTGGGAGAAATATGAAAGGTAAAAAAGATGTAACAATACAAATGCAGAACATAAGCCTAGCCCTTAACTGTACCATTTAAGTAATGAACAAACTAACTGGACATGTCTGTGGGGGTTGGAGCATGCTGTTATTGATAGTTAAGATCAACATGTGCTTTACATATTGATCATGATATTTAAAATTACGTGTTGATCAGCAGTGGTTGAAGAGCTCATAACGCTGCTTTTTTAAGCACTGAGGGTAGTAATATTGTTTGCAATTTTTATGAGAAGCTATTCTCACAGTGACATGAAGAAAAAAAGAAAAAAAAAAATTGCAGTACATTTTACTTTAAAAAACCTTAGCGATAATGGAAGCAGATAAAAAGCTTCACTATGGGTTTCATCAAGGAGGCGTCACGGCGCGCGGACCAGTCCATATACGCTACACCACATCCGCTGAGTTTTGAGACCACACTGCGCATGATTTGAAGCTGATGGATATATGGATTAACAACTAAGATGAGATCACTGAAGAAGAGGGTCTCGTGGCTACGACTTAGAAGATGTCTTACCTACGCATTAGCCTAACTGCGCTGACTAAACCTAGAGTGTCTACCTAACTTGGTTGTCTTTCTTTTTTTATGTGAGTGTAGTGAATGCACACATGTGTGTGAATGAATGTGTGGGCACGGGCCCATGTGTGTGCGCGCACGCATGTGTGTGTGTGTGTGTGTGTGTGTGTGTGTGTGTGTGTGTGTGTGTGTGTGTGTGTGTGTGTGTGTGTGTGTGTGTGTGTGTGTGTGTGTGCGCGCGCGCGCGCGCGCATGCGTGGTTGTGGTGTATGTATGTGAACGTGCATGTGCGTGTGTGCGCATGCGCGCGTGCACGCTTGTGTGTGTATGTGTACGCAAACGCGCGCACGCATGTGTGTGTGTGTGTGTGTGTGTGTGTGTGTGTGTGTGTGTGTGTGTGTGTGTGTGTGTCAGTTGTGTGTGTGTGTGTGTGCATGTATGTGCGCGTATGTGTGCGTGTGCAGAAGTACGTTTGCATGTAATTTGTGGGTTTGTGTGAGCCTAAATTCATATCTGCATATGTATGTGTACATATGTGTGTGTATATTTGTTTGTCTTTGTATGTGGGCGTGTACGTATGTGCGTACTCTACCCCCTCCCCCCCCCCCCCCCCCCCCCCCCCCCCCCCCCCCCCCCCCCCCACGCACTCTCTCTCTCTCTCTCTCTCTCTCTCACACACACACACACACACACACACACACACACACACACACACACACACACACACACACACACACTCACTCACTCATTCTCTCACACACACACACACCAAGGCTTGCACACTCCTGTCCGTGGACTGTCTAATTAATGCGGTGGTATCACCCCACTGATGATCACACACCAGGGCACACACGTCTACAGTTTGCGCTGAGGCCCTGAGAGATTCAACGTCTTATCTCAGTTGACATGAGTTTGATCATTTGTGTCTCTTGTTGGAAAGGCCCAGTGTGCGTTTGTCCCAATCTCTAGGAAATCTTTGCAGTGTTGGCCTTGAGATTATTCCAATGTTTGTTTGATTGGTGATGTTTCTTGCTCTTCCTTATGTGTGGATGTGCGGCCACTTCCTCTCTTGATGTTCAAGTCTGAAGGAGGGTCTATGGTATAGTGGCTTTGCTCTGTTTGCTGAAGTGATCCTTCCGATTTCTTATCACATCATCGGCCAAGCTGTAATTCAATTCTTATTATTGCCTCGCCAACCAGTGTGTCTGCTCTCTCGTTTCCTTTAACTCCAGCATATCCACGGCAGTACATCCATAAGAGTCTCTCCAATGGAAGGCTGCGCATTAGTTCATTCCAAGCAGGGCTTCCCATTCCACTTTTACTTTCACGCATGGGGTCAGTCAGTATCATGGCTTGCTGAGTTTGAAAATGGCTTGTGGATGAAAGCCAATGGAGTGCTTGTGTCACTGCTTCTACCTTTAAGTTGTTTAAACTGTGTGCACCATTGTCTTCCTGGATAGTTCGCCCACTTTGCTTCACTATGTATCCCCAGCCTGACTTACCTTTGGTGACAGAACCGTCAGTGTGTATATCATAATATTATCTTTTGTGCACAGGTCTTCTACCTGCATCTGCATTTCTGCGTTGGCTTTGCGCTTCGGCCATTCTCGACAATGTTTTCCGAATTCTGGAGCGATGGCAATTTGGTAGAGGTGTTTCAAGTGGTCTGGATACTTTTCCCATTCCTTCGCTTCTTTGAGTTCTGCTGTCTGGCGCACAAGCTGTTTGCTGTCTTCTGCCTGTCACGTCTATGATTTTCACGTCCTAGCCGAATGCCTTTTGTTTCTTTGACCGCCGCATGAAACAGGTTTGGGAGATTTTCAAGTGCTCTGAAATATGCCTTCATCTGTTCTAGCTTGAGTCCTGTCTGCGTTGAAGGAAGGTCGAGCAGGTATCGCATAGTTTGAACTGGTGTGTGTTTTTTGTGGTTCCCAGCATCAATCTCATTGCTTTATTTTGATTTTTTTTTCTAATTTGAGAAGCTTGCTGTTGGACAGTGTTGTAAACCCTAATCCATAATCAATGGCACTGAGTACAAGAGCGTGACACAGTTGGTAGATATGGCGCTGTTCAGTGCCTTTGGCTGTCATTGCTTCCATGGCAGATAGGCTTTTTATTGCATTTAAGAACAACATTCTGAACATGCTTTTTAAAGAGTAAGCTTAAATATTGTAGCTAGGTGTGCTATCTTTCGATCAAGGTTTTCTTTTCCTTTCTTTTCTTTTTCGTTCTGCCCTCCTGTTTCCTGTCCTAACCATATTTGCACTTCACATTCATTCAAAATCATGATGTAATCATTTCTTCCTCTAAAAGCCTTTGCAAGAAGAGTATAATTTAGGGACATGTCTTAGCACGACTATGATTGTGTTCTTTTAATTCATACTGGAAATTTATTGTGCATCAGTTTCATGGTTGTCGATTGAGAAAAGAACAAAAGATAAAGACAGTAGCGACCATTATCTCATGCAGTTGACAACGTGGATAAGAACATTTTAAATGGTTGTAGAACTGAATATATTGATTCAAACACAAATTTTCGGACAGGTCATCGTTCAGTGTTTAGGAACTTACGATCTGAAAAAAAGCTGTAAACTTTCTGCAAACAACAATGGAGCTCATCAGTTTACACACACACACACACACACACACACACACACACACACACACACACACACACACACACACACGCACACGCGGAAAGTGGGGAGGGGGAGGGAAGGAAAGTTCTGGTGAGTAGTAGTGTAACAAGGGTTGTGCGCATGACAGAGGAAGGACCATCACTGTTGGGCAGTCAGCTGGAAGAGAGCAGCGCAAGGGAAGGTTCAGAGTGGCGCTGGCTGTGACCAGAACAAGACTTGTGAGTAGTTTGTGAATGTTACTTTGTTGCACTAACTGAGAGTCGGCACAAACTGCATACGTTCCATCCCATTCTTTGAATGCAAGGAAAGTTTGGAATTCATATCACGTGTTGTAAACGACAGTTACAGATACTAAGAAAAGCAGTCTTGTTGGTGTTTGATGATGTGTGAAGTTTGAATACTGTGCGACGTATTATAATAGGGAGTAACAAGAATTGATGATGTATGTTGTGTTGTTGCAGCCTCTTGATGTGTTATGGGAAGTTTGGACGTAATGCCACAGATTGTAACATTCAGTTACAGTACAATAAAATTACGTACATTACTTACGAATGCAGTGTTGTAGTTGGTTTTTGCTCATGTGTAAGGATAAATCTGTACTTTGTGCTAAGGCGTCTGCAGGTATTAACAAAGAAAGGAGTGTTGTTGGTCTTTATTAATGTGAAGAGAATGTTTCGATTTCCTGCTACATTTTCAAAATGGAGCGACTGATGGCAAAATTTGGAAAGAGAGGGGGTTAGTTACCGCCAAAGACATGGCAAAACAAAGCACAGGACAAGACACAATGCATTTCGACTCTTGGGTTTCTTCAAGCAAAAAACATAGATCACATTTAACATTTAGGACAGTGCAAAGAACGAAGAGAAACTTTTCTGATGACATTTCCTTCTGTGGGCCATTTCTCCACATGGGCATCAGATAAGTCTCTCTTCATTCTTTGTTTGTACTGTCCTAAATGTCAAATGATTTCTTTTTTTTTGCTTGAAGAAGACCCAAGAGGTCGAAATGCGTGTCTTGTCCTGTGCTTTGTTTGTCAATGTCCTTGGCAGTAACTAACCCCCTCTCTTTCTAAAATTCCTGCTAGAGGTGATAAAAGGTACTTGCAAAGGTATCAAGGTAAAAGCAGTGTACTGTACAAAAGCAATTGCAAGTATTCAGTACGACAGTAGTTATGTTAGCGTTTATCAATGTGTAAAGTTTATATCCTATTCTACATTGGCCTCCTGGTCTTGGCACTTGCAGCTTTCTATGCAATGTTGTTTTTATTTTATTGATGTTTAAAGGAGGGTCAGGTCTCACAAAGTTTGGCGGGTGCATGAGTGCACATACGTGTGTGTGAGTACAGAGATAGATAGCCTTGGTGTGTTAAGCCTGACTAACACATCAACTCAGTTCACTTAAGATTTCTCTAGTCCTAGACAGAGCTAAAAAAGTATTGCAGAATTAAGTCTAAAAGATGTTTTGTGAATTCAGGCAGTTATATGCTGTGGAAAATGTATTTTCTCTTTCAACCCTGCATTCTCAAATTTGAGTACCAGGGTCTATAAAATACGTTCAGTTCAAAACCAAAGTGCCTCCTTTTCAGCCCAACTCAACTTCTTCATTCCCTGGTTTCCTATGTCAGATTCCAAAATGTGGGTGGCCATGTGTTTATTAATGTGATATGGAAAGTTTGAACTTCATCGTACGCATTGTAATAGGCAGCTACAACTTACAAGCAGGATGGTGTTCATCACGTGAAAAGGAAAATAGTTGAAACTGGGAATGGAATTTCGAATATCAGCAAATCCTCTCAGGTTACTTTTTTTTTTAAAAAACATATATGCTGGCTCTCTTTTCCCTCCCCCTCCCTCCCTCCTCTCTCTCTCTCTCTCTCTCTCTCTCTCTCTCTCTCTCTCTCTCTCTCTCTCTCTCTCTCTCTCACTCCAATCCCTCGCCTCTTCCTTTCTCTCTGCTCTTTGTGCTGTTGCTGCCATTAGTAAAATGCGAATAAGGATATCGATTTTTCAAACATATATGATGAAGGCATTTATTCAGCTTCGCATAAAGTGTGAATACAGCTGGAAAACACAAATTTATGACGACAGAGAGATGGGGTCACTGTTCACTTCCTGTCATTGTTAGATAGTCCTTTGGATTGACGAAAAGAGCAAAGACTACGGTATTTAAAAAAAGAAGATACACTATACGTGTGTGTGTGTGTGTGTGTGTGTGTGTGTGTGTGTGTGTGTGTGTGTGTGTGTGTGTGCGCGCGCGCGCGCGCGCGCGAGCTTCCGCGCACAAGCGCGTGCATGTGTGTGTGTGCGTCCGCACGCATGTGCGTGCGCGTATGTATGTGTGTGCGCGCGCGTGGGTTTGTGCATATATATGCGAGTGTGTATGTGCGTGTATATATATATATATATATATATATCTATCTATATATCTATCTCTCTCTCTCTCTCTCTCTCTCTCTCTCTCTCTCTATATATATATATATATATATATATATATATATATATGTGTGTGTGTGTGTGTGTGTGTGTGTGTGTGTGTGTGTGCGTGCGTGCGTGTGTATGTGTTCGTGTGATCGCGCGCGAGTGATTGTGTATGTTAGTGAGTGTATATATATCTCAAAGAGAGGAAAAGCTCGGGGATGGGCAGGAAGCGGGAGTTGGGGGGGGGGGGGGGGGGGGGGGTGGAATCCAAAGAGACAGAAATAGGAGATTAAAAGCTAATAGACGGTGCATCCTCTAGGAGTGTAAGTTAAGGGACAGACAGTTAACGGAGGGATACAGCTAACAGACCGTGTATCCTCCACCAGTGTAAGTTAAATGGGAACAGTTGTTGGGAAAAAAAGCCAGAAAAAAGAGTGAAGGGCCTGGTCCGGGTAGGAAGGAAGGGGGGGGGGGGGGGGAGTGAGTGAGGGTGGGGGGGATGAGGGGGGGAGGAGGGAGGGTTGTATACGAAACGAGAAAGTCTTCAAAAAGATATACACAAGAAGCAGTTCAGGGAGGTTCATTTAACTGTTATATGTCCACAAGAAACGTGGAGTCGGGGGGGGGGGGGGGGGGGGGGGGGCATTAAACTGTTAGATATCCACAAGACACGTGAAGGAGTCGGGGGGGGGGGGGGGGGGGGGGGGGGGGGAGGGGGCCATTAAACTGTTAGATATCCATAAGACACCTGAAGGAGTCGGGGAGGGGGGGAGGGGGGGGGGGGGGGGGGGGAGCATTAAACTGTTAGATATCTACAAGACACATGAGGAGTCGGGGGCGGGGGGGGGGGGGGGGGGGAGGGGGCCATAAAACTGTTAGATATCCACAAGACACGTGAAGGAGTACAGGGAGGGCTTCCTGGGTCTTCCATGACCCAGTGACTCAACAAAAAACATCATATCTTATGAACGGACAGAGCTATGCTCATGAAATCTTGGGAGATTGTTAACGATCTTAATAGCCATTGGTCATAGAAAGTTCATGTATGGGCACAATCAATCATTAGCATATTTGCTCGTGGCTCTCCCAGGACCTATACATTTTAATGCGTGGCACATGACCCGCGCCAACAGGTGAGGAACAAGCTGCTGAACCGCCCTTTATCAGCTGTGGGTCTGACAAGACCCGCGTGATCTGAATAGTGATCAGTAATAGGAAAAAGCCTCCACAACATGCGTGGATCTTGGGAGGTGACCAGTGCGCACTTTGTCAGCACTAGATGATTTGGAGTCCAACCTAAGCTGACCTCCTTTCTTTATCTTGCGTTATCCCTGTCCCACGTGTGGATCATCTCCTCTGTCTGAAGTGTATGCAGTGGTCAACGAAAACACAGCTGGTGCTGGTTATCAGCATGCTCTAAGTGCACACTGGGAGGCTGTTCAAGCACACGTGAGGAGGGAGAAGGGAAGTGGTGGTAGGGAATGCAAGTGGTTGGTGGGGGAGTGGGGAGGAGAGGGAGGAGGGAGGGTGTTATGTGGATTAAGGACGACAGATTCTGTAGAATGTGTTGGTGTTTTCAGATCTCATGAGTGCCTTGTAGCCATTGGAACTCGCATGCCCATGACCATGCTCTACGAGAGGCACATATGTGTGTAAAGCGCTGGTTGATGCATGCTTGGTGTAGGTTTAAATATTTCACCAAAGTTCTTCCTTTTTCTGTCAGCTGCAATGATGGTTTACTTTTTTTTTTCGTGGCTGGAATATAACATTTTTTTTTCTCCTTCTTTTTCTAGTTGCTTGCATGTTTTATTGAAAGGCGAACCTGCTAAACTAAAATGTTGGCATATTCGTCCAGTCCTTTGCTAAGAATTTCATCTTCATTACACAGCATTTTGAGTCTGGTGTAAACACTAATCAAAGACCCCTGAATAGATAGATAGATAGATAGATATGCTATGCTGGAGACAGAGTATTTGAAAACTGATGTCATGTGTTGTTCGTGTTGTTGTTATGATTATGATGATGATAATTATTATTATTGGGGGCACACGGATGTGATGCATTTTTTTTCGATTTTCACTCTGTATCCGTACAACGTTTCATTTAGGGGGTTGTGTGTGTGTGTGTGTGTGTGTGTGTGTGTGTGTGTGTGTGTGTGTGTGTGTGTGCAAAAAGCTCTATTATTATCTTTTTACAACAGGCTTTAACACAAGGCATCTGCTGTCGTTGCATCGAGTTCGGCCCATTGTCTGTCTGCTGAGAGATAGCACACAATTCCATCCAGGTTCACCTTTCAAAAGATGGTGAGGCCCGGGTGGGTGGGTAGGGGGGAGAGGGGGGGACGTGAGGGGATGACGGCGGGGGGGGGGGGGGGGGGGGGGGGGGAGGCGGAGGGAGAAGGAGGATTGAGGAGGCTGGAGAGAGAGAGGGGGGAGGAGAGGGTGGGTGGGGAGTGTGGGGGGGGGGGGGGGGGGGGGAAAGCTGGAGTGGGTAGTGTCACAAGGGCTGTGCGCGTGACAGCAGAATGACTGTCACTAATAGTCCTGAATCAGTGAAAGTGGGCAGCACAAGGAAACAGACGGAACTTTTACAGTGGTGGAATCTGTGACCAGAACAAGACCTGTGAGTAGTTTGTTTGTGAATGGCGCTTGGTTTCACTAACTGTCAGCACAAAAACTACATACAATCGAGCGCATTCTTTGAATGGATTAGTGATTTCTGGAATTTCTCTTTCTTTGATACAGTGGAAGATACAATAACAGACAAATACAGGACAAAGGTGCAGAAAAATCAAACTGAAAACCATTCCAGTGGAGTAATGAATTTTTAATGATGAATTTCATGACTGGTTATATCTCTATAGGGTACACATGGTTACTGTTAGTTATTCTTTCCAGCACATGGCTGATATAACATTAATTTGCTGAGAATTCAGGGATCATGTGTGATTTATGTGTGTTTGTGGCTTTAGCAGTGACAAAAGTGAGATTTTGTTGTTCTTTTGTTGTTTTAAGTGGTTGCTTTTTTTTATTAAGGATGATGAGATGATTATTTATTTATTTATTTATTTTGTAAAATTAGAGTACTAAAGAGTAAACATTCAACCTTTGTGTCTGAAAACTTTAAATTCAATCGTCACAGATGGCACATGGGGTGAATTATTACTGTAATGAATGCTATTTTTCGACCTTCCCTTTTAAACTCTCATTTATTCATTCTCTTGTTTTCAAAGACAAAGTAGTAGCATGATGTATCGTAAGCTGTGTGTGTGTGTGTGTGTGTGTGTGTGTGTGTGTGTGTGTGTGTGTGTGCGTGCGTGCGTGTGCGTGTGTGTGTGTGTGTGTGCGTGCGTGTGCGTGCGTGCGTGCGTGCGTGTGTGTGTGTGTGTGTGTGTGTGTGTGTGTGTGTGTGTGTGTGTGTGTGTGTGTGTGTGTGTGTGTGTGTGTGTGTGTGTGTGTGCGCAGGCCTATCTTAATGCATGTGTGCGCTTCAGTTGGGAAGGAGACCACTGTGGGTTAGAATTCTAATGATGATGATGATGATGATAAAAGATAGTAATAACAATGATAATGATGATGAAAATCTTGAAAAATAGTGATATTATGACAATAGTAATTGTAGTATTAATAGTGGCTATACACACATAAACGAAAATAGTAATTATAGTATTAATAGTGGCTATACACACATAAATGACAATAGTAGTTGTAGCATTAATAGTGGCTATACACACAGGAGGGAGAAAGGAGATGGGTCAGAGTATTGTCGAACAACATGGTTGTAGTGGCAACAGTGTTAGTGGCGATGATGATGATGATGATGATGGTAATGACCATGATGATGGTGATACAAAGAAAGAAACAAAAAGATCCTTGGCTAGGGTGACATTAAAGTCAAGTCATGCTGTTTCCTGAAAAACAGCGTTTGAAATTTAAAAAACAAAGTTGATAATACATTTCCGGTATGAAAGTACCTCATGAATCTGCGTGTAAAAAGAAAAAACAGAAGGAAATGCTGGTGTGTGATGCGATCAACACTTTTTTTTTTTATATCAGCTCTCAGTTCAACATAATACGGCACACATGATGCCTTTAAACAATCACAATTCTGCACTGTATATGTGTCAAATCTATAGAAACTTTGTTATTTTTTTTTTTCTCGTATACATATATTGAAAAGCATAATCATTTAACATAAGGAATAGTTTCGTAAAGCACATTCAACAAAGGTTCAAAGTGGGGAAAAAAAAAAGATCAAACATTCATAAGGCACACATTCAAATTAAGCCAAGACAAACATCAAACGTTCATAGTGAATTCAGACATTAAAACAATAGGTCTCGGCTAAAGAGTATCTGAATATAGTCCCTGCAACACATAAATATAATCAAAAAGAAGGTGCAAGAATGTACAGCAAAAGTACACAAAGGGGCCTTCCCATTGTGAAACAATAGGAAGTAAAAACGAAATCTTTGCAATCAACGAAACAGTTACTTCATATATCATAGCATGAACAAAACGGGCTCCCCGTTGCGAACGGCAGGAGATACGAACAGCCAAAACCATGGATAATAAAGGTAGAGCAGGTTTCAGTGTTATCAAGGAACATATATAAACGGCAGGAGTTAACGAACAATGAATGAAATAAACGAACGTCCAACTTTCCACAGCAGGGCATCACCTGGGCCGTATAACAGTTACATAGTTGTATGAGAAATGGTCAGAAAACTGGAAACCACAACTCATCTGCACAGTGTCCACATTTTGATCTGATTTTAAAAATCACACACTGCACGTCAACCAGCCAACTAGATCTATTTTTCTTTCTCTGTAGACACACCCCCACCTCAGGACAGTGCTACTGCTCCTCAGGTTTCACTGTTATACTCTGGCCCATCAATGGCTGTTGTTTTTCAGCCCTGCAGTGGACCCAGGGGTGTAAAGATAACGAACAAATAAACGCTCATAAACTAACCTATGCTGGAAACAAATAAGCAAACAGACCGACCGAAGGCTATTTGCACACAAAAAAGCCTCAGCCTCATGAACGCACAAACACCTGAACAACATCCAAGTTATTATCTGTATAATTACATAGCTAAATAATCGCACGACCATTCAGTCGCTCAGATGATAAAACATTCAAATAAACAGGTATAACATTTGTTTGTGGATAGGTAGCAACCCAGAGAGACAGAGGAATCATCAAAAATGACCTTCACTGACAGGATCTTAATCTCTTAAACAAGCCGACGCCTGGTTTGGTCACCGTGACTTAACCCTGTCCGTCTTACCAGCCGCTAAGACCGACGTACACATGTCACCTTGTCTAGTGTTCGAACACCAGGAACCTGCAGGGCGTTAAACTTTATCCACCAATCACAATCAAAGACAGCAAAGCATCGCTTTGTATGTTACTAACAATACAATCTGTGATAATCCAGAATTGCTGTTTTCAGTTTCAGACTTATTAGATGTCCGTCCCTCTTCAGTTGCAGAGCGACTGTATAAATGCTGGTGGAAATTGAGTATTTCACAATTCCAGTTAATAAGAAACTGGAGTTTGAACAATGAAATGTAAAAAAAACAGAAAAATCTTAACTTCTGTCTGCTAGTATTGTTTCACTAAGATAGAACCCTATCTGCCCTCATTCTAGGTAACACCGAGCCAAACCATAGGCAAAAACCATCAACATACTTTTATATTCACACACGTTTGAATAATGGAATAAGCATTACAGCCTTTACCACATTCTGTTCAGTTAAGAAATGGCCTTAGAGCCAGGGTGCAGGGAGTTTATAGGCCTCCCAGCCTCTTTCAATGAGATCTTTCCATTTATGGCCATCGCCACGTCTGAGTCATAATGGAACCTTTAGAAGCATCTATTTCAAATGATGTCGGATCCGGTTCTGCCGGGCTGCCGTAATTGTCTCCAAACCTCAAACTGACATTTTACCCCCACACGGCCCGACAAACAATGGGCAGTCCATCATGTAAGTGGCTGGATCTGGAATGGCGCAGGAGGCCATCAGGACAAACCTTCAGACCCTGTGTCTAAGGCAAAATCTGGCATGTGTCAACTATCGCCAACGACTTCCACCTGTGGAAATTTACCTCTCTTAAGGCTCAAGCCTGCTCAGCAAAGACAACACCAACTTCGGCGTCACGGACTCCCAGGACTCTCTCTCCTTGGCCTCTAATTGGTCTCCCATACCGATCCATCGAGACCAGCCATGGTCAGAGGGAGGCCTAACCCCTCCCTCAGCAAAGGTAACACCGATTACGGCATCACAGAAGTCCAATGGCTGACTCCCCAGCCTCTAATTAGCCAAGTTCTAAACCAGTCTGCCCAAACCAGCTGTAGCCAAAATGTCGTCTGGCCACAGTCTCCAGACGTCTTTATAACTGACATTCCAGCCACCAGCTTAGCTACCCCTCACTGCCAGCCCATCCATTAGGAGAAGCTGCATTTGGGTCAAATCCCTCGCAGATGGTTCCCTGTTGGTGAAAATGATTTTAAATAGGTCCCATCCTACATTTGAGGGACTAACTCTTGCAAACTCTCTTTTCTGAAAAATTGGACAGAATCATGCACTTTACAATGGTACAGAAATAATTATAGAGAAGTTCACTTGAATAATTCTTGTTCATCAGCCTTCTCTCTCTCTCTCTCTCTCTCTCTCTCTCTCTCTCTCTCTCTCTCTCACACACACACACACACACACACACACACACACACACACACACACACACACACACACACACACACACACACACACACACACACACACACACACACGGGCGCCTTTCCAACAAAAAACAAATAAAAGAAAAGTTGACAGTGAACATAACAGTACCTGAAATAATAGAAGAGCAGTGGTGGAACAAAGGGAGTGTCCTCTCTGAGACATAACGACCTCAGGCTCTCAGTTCATCCAGCGTAAGATAAAGAACTAGAGAGGATTATGAAAAAAATGCTGTTAGATAATCCTGTTCCGGTTGGTTTTATCCCAGTCATGTTGATAACAGAAGAGTGTTTCTGTAGTGTCATATCAATTTCATCATCCCTTATTTGGTCAAGAGAGAAGCGTCTAGCTTTCATTGTTCCATTTCTTCCCTTCACTAAGGTAGTGTAGAGGTGAGTATAACGTCCTGTTGTCCAGAGGCCCTTAAGGACTTGCCCATGGCAGACCTGTTTATATTGGTCTTGTGCAGCCTCGTTTTCGTAGTCATGTATTCTCTATGAGCATCACATGGTATGCCTTGGACAATCAGTCATGTCTGTTTCTCAGGTTACAGAGCAAAATGGAGCAATTGTCTACCCTAAGTTCAACTCTTGCGCAGAATCCACCTCCACCCAGCAAGAGAAACCCAGCTGCTGCTGCCAAGGGAGACGATCACCATGGGCAGCCCAGCCTTGCCGACTTACCAGACGTGGTGTTGGTGCTCCTGTTCACGATGCTGCCAGTCCCTGACCGAGGTCGCCTGGCGCGCACCTGTTCAAGGCTGTCTTCCTTCATGCAGTGCCCCCTCTGTGTGGACTGACGTCATCATTCAGCTTCATGCGACGAATACCGGCGAATTGGTGGACGTCAGCTTCCTAGGTCCACAGGACAGCAGTATGGTTAAAAAAATATGGAGCGTATTTCCAGCGCGCTACCATTGTTTTTCCATCTAGCAGGATTTCACAGGAAGTTAGGGACATGTTGTCTCACTTTACTCAGAGAGGAGTCAAACTGAAACTGATTATACAGCTAAGTAATAGCTTCCCCAGGGCGGCAAGGAAACATTCGTCCCTTGACGAGCGAACTTACAATGTGATAGGTATGAGAGACACATTCAGTTCATCCACAAGCATCAGTTTTAAATTTTCTGTTGATCATTACAAGTTTTTTTTTAAAAACAAAGAAATTCTGTTGGTGTCCCCAGACTGGACAGGTTTTGTGGCATGCTCACAAACCTGATCTTGCCAGTACAATGGCCGGAAAAAGAGCTGGTAGAACAATACGGTCTGTCCCCTACACCCACAGCAGCTCTAATTTCAAACTTTCCTGCTCTGAGGAGACTTACATTAAGCCTCCACAACGCCAGTGAAGAACTGCTGCGTGAACTGTCTGATTCCTCGGGCAGGCGGAGTCCATTGCGCAGTCTTGTTCTCCAACACGTCGATGGGAGAGAGAGTTACAGTAGGACGGAGGCTTTCCCGCAGTTGTCATCAGCTGCTTGGAGCAAACTGACATCAGCGTGTCCTTCTCTGACCGTTGAATGTTATTTTGCCTGCGATCACATGCCCCTCTAAGTCGAGTGATAAAACCGGAAACGCCGTTGGTCAAACTGAAAGTCACTTGTGTGTACTCTGACACTGACAGGGCCCAGTTTACCCAGGTGTGCACAGAACACAAAAACCACCCTTCGGTTCTCTTGTCTCTCTGTTGGCATTGCCCTGAGCATTGGACGAACCCAGGAATACTTGAGGAGAACAGGATGGGATGTCCTACTCTGAGAGATGTCTCATCTATACCACTTCTGTGGCACTGCATCCACGCCGCTCATTCTGCCCCTCCCCCTGTCACAGCCTGGCCTGTTCTGCCACAACTTCGTCACTGGCAGTCTGTCAATTCGTCATAAGGCGACCCGCCAGAGAAACAATGGACTGTACTACTGTCGAGTCACTTCGGCAATGTTCTGTGTGCTTATTCCGATCCAACATGCGCAGGACACCAACTACTAGCTCTACTGACGACAATAATGGATTAGTCGCGAAGCCAGCGTGAGTAAGCTGTCGTATCAGAGAGCTGTACCACGTCTGTCCATCCATCGACAGTCCACATGAATTTGCCAATAGCCATAAACCCGACAGAACTAAACCAGGGCCATGTCTGTGAACAGGTCATTGAGGTCACCATGAAAGCAGGGCATGGAAGGACACGGAATTGGAGAGATTTTTTGTGCTGGTTGATGAGGAGGAGGATTTAAGATGATGCTACAGATTTCCATTTCAGTGTGAAACTACATGATAGAGTAGTTTTCCATGCTTACATCTGTAATACATTCTGGCGGCAACCAGAGCTGGATACGAAATTTGAGCGACACGCCCAGAGATGCAGCCATTAAATGGACGAACCTCGACAGTGTAGTTCCAGTGGAGCCCATAGCGAACTCTACCCGGGGTAGAAACCGGTCGGGGCAGGAAAATCCCACAAATAATACCTCTGATGGGAATCGAACCCATTGCCTCCTGGACCATGAAGGCTGGATGGCAGGCCCGACCTTTGTTCTAAACGTAAATGTTGTGCTTTTTTATTCTGCAACATTAAGTTGTTTTTGTTTGTTTGTTTGTTTTCGGGGTGTTGTTTATCTGTAGAGGATACTTTATTTCACTGCTTTTTTTTTTGTTGTTATAAACCCATACTTGTTCTTCCTTCTTTTTGTCTGTCGACACGAAAAAGGCCAACGTTTCGACCTATACCATCTCCAGGTGTCTTGTGATTCGTTTGTTTGTGTTAAGCGGAGTCATTACACATGGTTTTTGTTGGTGGAGGTGGTTTTTCCATAGATTTCTGTGTGTGTTTTTTTTTGCTTAATTGTATCAGAGTGATGTACATAGGGGCTACACACACACACACACACACACACACACACACACACACACACACACACACACACACACACACACCATTAGTAGGACATGGGCGATTTCAGTGGTCAGTCTTAAGATACGGTGATCGCCCTTGTTCGAAAGTGTGATTATTTTTTTAGTCTAGAAAGAGAAGGCCCCAGTTGAAAGTTCGAATTCCTGGGAATGTCTTTTATAATTGTAGTCAAAATAAATACTTATGTAAATTCTAAGTGTCTGTTCATTGAAAGAATGTTATATTGTATTCTGCCTTGTCCTAATCTCTGTCTGCTATGTTTCTGAACGTGTATGAAGAAGTTTCTCTAACACGTCACACTGTCCTATCAATCTCAAACTAGCTCATTTTCTTTTTTCTTTTTTTTTTGTGGCATCAGTTATCGGATCAATGGAGCACCTAAGGCGGTACTCTTTTTTTTTTTTTTTTTTTTTCTTCCCTACGGCCGAAATCCGACTCTTCATTTTTTGGTGCTTCACATGTCCTCTTCATCTGCAAAGAAAAAAAAGTAAAAAAAAAAAAATCAAAACCAGTTTCCACTACTAATTTTTTTTTTTTTTTTCTTCTTCTCTCACACCCAGTCTCTTACACACCATGCAATGTCTGTAGTTCTCTCAAATGGACATATTTTTGCTGATTTAAGTGTGTTGGCGTTTGATACAAAGTGTCTGGGTTTGTTAATGTTCTAATGTGTGGTGTATTGGCGCTTTCACTCTGATAATGTGCTGCTTATGTAAATAGAACAACATACATGAAACAAAAAAAAAGTAAAAAAAAAACCTTGCATTAGCTTCTTTTCTTTCAGTTTTGCCAGAGAGAGAGAGAGAGAGAGAGAGAGAGAGAGAGACAGAGAGACAGACAGACAGACAGACAGACAGACAGACAGACAGACAGACAAAAGACGAAGAAATGCTAATAGACGCTTCAGAAATGCACATCAAACGTTCAGAAGACTGGCGGATGAGGAATGTGGCTGGGATTATAAGAAAAAAAAAAGTTTCAGCACCCGTCGCTGTGACTCCCGAACCTGTAAACACTCCCGGTAATCCTCTCTGAAGAATACAGACGAAAAGGGCTGCAAGGACGACCCTCGGAGAGATGACAAACACGCACAGGAGACAAAGTCATGGGTCACCTAAGATCTTGGAAATTGGCTATATTCCCCAAATATGCTACCCTTATAGCGAAAAGGGGGTCTACAAGGGAGACATGAGGAAAGCCAAGAAGCGAGATAATAAGTGTGTGTGTGTGTGTGTGTGTGTGTGTGTGTGTGTGTGTGTGTGTGTGTGTGTGCTTATGTGTGCGCGTGTGCACGTGCACGTGCGTGTGAGTGTGCGAGAGCGCGCGTACTTGTGTGTGTGTGTGTGTGTGTGTGTGTGTGTGTGTGTGTGTGTGTGTGTGTGTGTGTGTGTGTGCTTGGCGTGCTAGAGCATGTGTGCTTGCGTGCATGCGTGAGTGTGCGTTGTGTATACATGTATACAATGATAGTCAGCCATACAGCTCTAGGAATGACTAAATATGAGCAAAGACCTGTGTTATTAAGAGCAAGTTTATACATGTACAATAGGACTAATAGGCAAAACAAACGGATAAACACTAAACCAGTGGCTGAGCGCATGCTAATTGTTACCTAGTGGTTCTTTTTATTCTTTTTCTTTCGGGAGAATTACATCTCTAGGTTCTGATGTTGTACAAACGCAGGTTTCTGAACTCTGTCACTTTTTACTTATGCAATTTATAAATCGTTGTAACGCTTTCTCAGTTCTATGTGTTGATCGAAAATCATTTGTAATGCCATCAATTTTTTAGTTTTACGTGCAATGCTAGTGGACATTTTCCCCACTTATATAATATGGTTAATCGATTTTGTTATCTGTTTACCTATATCGTCTCTGTGGACTCCAAAGAGAACGTCAGTTAATGACAGTTTCAGAGATGTATCGATTCTCGATGAAATCAATATTTCTATATTTTTCCAAAATTTGTTCACTGGAGGACAGTAGAAAAAAAAAAAGTTCTATAAAATCAATTTCATCTGTACAGTTATCACACTTGTTAGTTTCTGATACCTTCATTTTTTTAAAAAAGAATATTAGTCGGGTAAATGTTGTGGTTTATTTTCCATTGTAGTTCATACAGCCTAACCTCTTTTGTAGATGTTCTTGGTGTTAGCCATATGTGTTCGTCTACTTCAAAGTCGAGTCTTCTACGCCAAAAGTCCTTGCTGTTTGCAGTAACGTTACTCAAATTCCTTTGCTCCAGCAACTTTTTTTTATCTCTTTTGGTTTTGTGTTAAATAGATGGGCCTCGCAGTCAGTGGAGTAAACATTGTCAAGAGTAATATTGTTTTCATAAATCCACTCCAGCCATGTTGATGGGAGAGCGTTTCGCAGTGCATTGTATTCAAAAGTTGTACTTGCATTACGATCACCTAAAACTGTCTCCACTTCATTGAGATTAAGCAGTCTATTTTCAGTCTCCACTTCAATGAGATTAAGCAGTCTATTTTCAGTCTCCACTTCATTGAGATTAAGCAGTCTATTTTCAGTAGCGTGCACACTCTCTGACAAACTGTATTCCCTTTTCTTTCCATTCTTGAAAATATATATATATTGCCTTTGTATTTTATCAAGTCATTATAAAATAACATTTGATCTAAAAAGTTACTTGGTGTTATTTCTTCTATATTGGTTTTCCTCTTATTATTCAAATAATGGTAACTACATTTCTCCAAAATTCATTGTCTATTCGTTCGAGTCGCAAGTACCCCTGTCCTACCTCTGCCTTCAATTTTCGGAATCGAAGTTCAATATACGTATGCATTATAAGATGTTAACTTGCATTTTCAACTACGGCAATTATATTCTGTGCAACTAACAGCAAACAGCCGTAAAAAACAGGCGGTACAAATGACTGACATCAGTGACGCTGGCAGAAAATGTGTGTGTGTGTGTGTGTGTGTGTGTGTGTGTGTGTGTGTGTGTGTGTGTGTGTGTGTGTGTGTGTGTGTGTGTAGATTAATGGGTGATAAGGTATAATTGGGAGGGGGGAAGGGGTGTGGGTGGGGAGGAGAGTAATGTGTGCGTGTGTGTGTGGTGGGGGGGGGGGGGGGGGGGGGGGGGCAAGAGAAGGAGAGCTCATATATCTCCATCCACTATGAGGTGGGGGGTGGGTGTGGGAGGTTCATACAAATAGTGCTGTTGAAAAAGTAAACAATGCTGTGG
>JADBJO010016929.1:0-39116 GCA_016801955.1 Conus betulinus | reverse complement strand
TTGTTGAAAAAGATCAGACTAAAGGCTCACGACTAGCCTAACTCCGTCTGTAGCAGTACTGTATGGTATGGTAAGACTACGAAAGAAAAATCTTTACCTGGTTTTCAACAAAGCACACCTATTGACTTACTACGGGAATGACTGGTTTCTGTGACAATTTTATAATTAGGGGAGACCCCCCAGCTTGTCGAAAAACCGGTGACGGGAAACGGGATACGAAAGGAAATCTTTACTTGCTTTTGCCAGAGAACATCCACTGGCTTCAGTTGAGGACGGATTAGTTTCTTTCAGGATGCTCATAATCAGGAGAGAAATACTGAATCGCCGCAAAATAGTGACGGAAAAGGTTGCAGGTCTAATGAGAGAGAGAGAGAGAGAGGAGGAGAGAGACAGAGAGAGAGAGACAGGAAAGTACTCAGAACAGAAGGCTACAATTGTTTGTGCCTCATTTCATCAGTTGGGTTTTAGCTCCCCATGAAACGAAAATTACCAAAAACAATAACGGTCGTCGGAAGAAACACCAAAACAAAACTGTATCCACCCACCTTCTCGTGCGCGTTACCACACGTTAAAGAGGATTTCCAACCACTGAGGGCCGTAAATGGTTTCTTTTGGAAAACTATATCCTTTCTAACAATCTCATGGATTTCTCTTCTTAGCTTGTTCGCTTCGTGTTCGTGGTCCTTTTTGTTTTTTTTTTTTTTTTTCGTTTTTGTTTATATTTTTCAGTTTGTTTTCTTTAAGATGACACTGTGGCTTCTTTGACGGAGCCTGAAATGTAAGAATGCACGAGAAGAAAGAAAAAGAGTCCATTTCTGGTCCAGCAAGAAATCGCCCGTGTTCATTCAACTTCGTTTCGTTTGCTGCTAATAGCTTATCTCGGAAAGTGGTCGTGTTGTGCATTGTCAATACGTTTTTTGTTAAAACATACAGGTTCAGGTTAGGGACAATTATTTATTTCATCACAGCCTCGCGGCTTTCCTTTATATATAGTATTATAATTGCTGTATTTGTACTTCGTAACAACTTTTACGGGTTATACTGGTTAGTGTGGGTTAAAAAAAAAAAAAAAAAAAACAAAAAACATGTTGTTCAAATCATCTAGGTTACTGAAACTTTTTAAAGTTTGGATTAATCCCTCTCATTCTGGTGTCAATATTATGTATACCATATAAGTTACTTTTCACTTTCTCGTGTGTGTGTACTTGTTCAACTTCTCACATGGAACAATGCATCTACAACTGTTGGGAGGCAGTTGTTTCAGCAAGTTTGGATCGAAATCAGCAAGTTCGGTAGATCTCGGTTACTCTCGTTTGAAACGGAGACCATTTTTTTTCACGACCACAATATTCTCCTTCCGCATCCAGCCCCCACGAAGATGACGTCATAAGTCAAGAAGCCATTTTGCCTTGCATTGGTTGGCGGTTTCCACTGTGGTCACTGCGAGGTTTTTTCAGCTTTTGACTGTTCTTCTACCGTTTTTGTCGTGAGATTTGGTGATAACTTCGTTCCTTAATCTGTGGTTTTTTATTGGTGTGTGTGCCAGTTTGACGTAGGTCTGAGGAAACTTTCACGTGTGTGGGCGTTACTTCTGTAGAGGATCCTAGCTTCCTGCAAAACTTCGTCCGTTTGTTCCCTGTTCATTGTGCTTTGGTTTGGGTGGGCAGGTGTTTTGTCCAGCTGTTTATGGGGTTACTGTGTCCTGTCTTTTGTGCTGTCGTGTTGTATGCTCTGTGTTTCAATCATTAGATAATCGGTGTGAGTACGGTTGTGCGCCTGTGTGTCTCATCTTATTTTCATCATGTCTAATTCCATTTTGCTTCAGATCCAGCAGATACGCCAGGAGCTGGAGGAGAGGGAGAAGCAACACAGAGGGGCTGGACTGCAGTGTGGAAGATCAGTCGTGTGTTTGGTTGAGGAGGAGGCCAGGGTGGGGAGCAGTGAAGCAGCAGCAGTCGCGGGCAGCCAGCCCAGGACAGTCGGGAGAGCAATGGAAGTGGGGGAGGGAGCGCCAGTGGGGTACCCAGGTCAGTTTTCCGTGTTCCTCTCTTCATTTTCAGGGTTCAGTCTGCCAAGCTAGGCCCACGGGCACGAGAGGGGCCCTACGGACTGAACACCCGGACCGTTGGACCACCCCAGCAGTACCCTGAAGACCTGCCTCGACTACGGAGAGGCCGAGGGAGGGAAGAGCATGGAGGGGAAGGGATGAGTATGGGAAGATGGTCAGGAGGCTTGCATGAGGAGCATCTATGGTACGACCGACCTGGTCGCGAAGCGCCAGCTGGCACCGTCAGGCAGGACTGCCATTGCAAAGGTTTCCTACGTGTTAGGTTTGGACTCTCTTGAGCACTTAGGCTTATTGTAGCTAAAAGACTTGAAAAGTCTTTGAGGGAGCTCTGCCTCAGGCCTTAAGTATTCTTGTGTGGGGTGGAAATAGTTGATATTATTATTTAGTGGTCAAGGTTATTCTCCCACCGGCAATTATATTGAACAATAACCTGTCTGGTCTGATAAGCAGTTTGGTTAAGACAAGACCTTGCCACGGTGAGGTATGGGTGTTAATATGATACTTCAGTATCTGTGGACAATCAGTAACACCCGCTGAGCGCAGGGTTACCTTGAATCCTTGCATAGTGAAAGATAAGGGGCGTACGCGTTGGCTGGTCTAGGTTCCGGTGTCTATTCATTTAACGTTGTCAAAGTCGGTGCTGCTGTATTTCTACGAGTAACCAGGTGGCGGCAGTGGCGAAGATGGCGGAACTTTGGTGCTATGTGTGGCGCTGTTAGGGGTTGTGACGGTTTCTTCCGGTTGTGTTAGTGCTTCCAACGCAGTTCTGTTCGAATTTTGAATCCCTCCGTGGTCCGCCCCTTCTTTCGGTTACAACAAGAAACCATCCGTTTTTTTTTTTTTTTTTTGTGTGTTTTCTCTTTGGGGTTTTTTCGGTTTTTTGGTGGGTTCTTTTTTTTTTTTTGGGGGTTTTTTTTTTGGGTTTTTTTTTTTGGCTTTGTTTCTTTTTTTGGGGTTTT
Organism: Conus betulinus; assembly: GCA_016801955.1. Taxonomy (NCBI): domain Eukaryota; kingdom Metazoa; phylum Mollusca; class Gastropoda; order Neogastropoda; family Conidae; genus Conus; species Conus betulinus. The sequence continues at coordinate 36,089 of JADBJO010016929.1, read as the reverse complement.
GGGGGGGCTGACACAGACTTGCTCAGGGCACTGCATGACGACAAGAAGAGTCCACCCCCACACCGAAATAAAATGCAGAGAAACTTGGATTCACGCGCGTGGAGTGGACCTCCAGATTTAAACGACCGAGGTTTGCACTCATCCTCTCTGAGTTAACTTGCAAATGGTTGCGATCTCGTTTCTGAACAATCTAAGATAGCTGAAAATTACTAACCAACCAACCGGGGTGATTTGTGATTTTGGGGGAAGACGCAGTTGTTGTGTTTTACCGGAGCCACTACGAATCTACGTCCCCACAGTGCTCCTCTAAAAGGCTCACTGGGGGGTCTTGTATGTCTGTCAGTGGCAGACAAGAGAAAGGACCTGGGTGTGTACCCGAGGACTTCAGGCGGGGGGGGGGGGGTTGGGGTGGGTTAGGGTGATTGGGGATATTGTGCAAAAAAGTGTGGCGGTATACAGGATTTGTGTGTCGCGAAAGGGGTGCACGGGGAGGACTAGCATCACGTTGCTGGGGTATGTCCAGTCGCCCTTTATGCTGAGATGAATGTGGAAGAGTACCTATCTTCTAGGCCTGTGCCCGTGAGCGAAGATTTATCCAAATGCCTTTTCTTTTTTTTTTTTTTCTTTTTTTTTTTTGGCACGTGAAGTTGTGTCTTTGCAAGTTCCAATTGATCCGCCTGGTTTTCTGTAGGGGGGCACGTCACACGGAAAGTTGTTCCGATCCTTTGCCGACACTACAGTCATGCTGTTCACGACACCCGAGTGCCAAATTATCAAGTGTTACATAGCTTGCAAAATGCCTATAATTATTCTCCCTTGACCACCGAGTGCCATGTTGGTGAAGTATGAGTAAGATAGTGTGTCTAGATTGCGTTGCTACATCTGCTGGGACGTTGTTTTTTTGCCCCGACTAGGATCCCTGCCCCTCTCACGAACAATTAACCCCCTTTTTTTTTTTGAATCCATTTCAGACCTAAACCTTCACTAAGATTCTTCCCTAACCACTACACGTCCTTTTTTACCGTGCAGTAGACCTAGTGTTATTCCTACGAATGATAATGGGGGCCACTCTGGCATCTTCCAATTTTGATATATGTTGTTCCTTCCACCCCCCCACCCCCTGACCGGTAAAGTTCTTTCACAAATTATTGTGTAATTTCTGGCGTGTTGGTCCCGCGCCATGATCCCTCTTTCCATTCAGATGCTATTCTTACTTCCCGCTTGCACCCCTTACCCTTTCGCCCCTTTATCCTCCTTGCCTTTTTTTTGTCCCTCCAGGATTTACTTTGCTTTTTGCCCCCCCTCGCTGCTGATGCGATACGTCTGACACTACCGTACATCCGCTTTATTCATTCACAATGGTTAAGATACTTTTCTCTTCTCCGCTCCCATCTTTTTTTTATAGCGTAGATCTTCTTTTTTGTTTTGAGTTCTAAAGTGTTGCTTTTGACTTCGGCTTTTCTTTTCCCCCGCCTTCTGGCCCATGCTTCCCTTTTGTCCCCCCTTCCTTCTTTTACCCTGTTCCCAGTGACCGTTTTCCCCCCGCCCTCTTGTCCTCTCTTTTTCCCCCACTTTTCCCTCTCCCCCCGGAGTACTGTTATTCATTGTGTTAACTTCGTACCCCAGTGTCCTGTACATTTTATCACCCTTTCTTCTCATTCATCCTCCCTTACTTACCGTAATAATAAGATCAGCTAAGGTACTATCGGACACTGACCTTATTCTGAGTGTCACACTAACTTTCATTTTTTGCTAATAGATAAAGATCACATTTTACCCTGTTAATTGAGAAGACGGATAGATAACCCAAACCTTTTTATTCTGGGTCACATTGTTACCATGACTGCCTTTATTTTCTAGTCGTAGGTTGGTTGATGATAACCTCGCTGCGATGATAAACTCAAAACTGTTTACTGATACTCAGAATTATGAAGATATGAAGAATAGATTTATTCACCATTCAGACCTTAACATGTTATTTTGTCATTATAACCTGACAGCTATTCTAAAATATTTTTAGCAACAGGAATGTTCATCAGCGAGACTAGATTTACCTTAGACTTTTTACCTTAGTTATCAATATCAGCATGACCTTTGCCATGGTGACTATGAGAAAGATAAAAATTGGGAAACATGTTGAACATTATCGTAATACAGACTACTAATGTAAAGTAACTATGAGACCCAGACCTTTATTCTCGGTCACTATTTCACCTTGCCATTCAAATCTTGTAGTGATAAATAAATAATAAAAAAACAGAGGTGAAAAGTAGACACGGGAATAGCCAGGTCAAATAAATCGTCAGACCTAGACCTTTATTCTAGGCCTCTGTGACCATGACCTTCATTCTGGTCACAATGTCACACTCACCTTCTTTCCAGTGACAGGCAATTTCACACATTTCAAAAACGAATAGAGAGTAGCTAGATTACATTACCATCAGACCCAGACTTTCACTCTGAGTCGCAGTGACCTCGACCTTTATTCAGGTCACAGCGTCACTTTGACTTTGATTCAGGTGACACTGATGGTTCCCCTGCAGAAGTCGGAAGTTCTCTGCCTCACCGTGGCGCAGGGGTGAACATCAATCATGATCAGCACTCGCCAATCATGACTGATGGCCAAATGAGAACTACGCAATCTACTATGCTCTGAAAGTCCATAGGACTAAAACACAAACTGAACAAGATTCTACTATTCACTCTGTTCCCGTTTCATCAAGTAGCGTCGTAGCATGTAGACCAGTCCATATACACTACAGCACATAAGCACACATTTTACAGCTAGATCATAACTTAATAAAATGAACTGCAGCATAATAAAGGTAAAGGAAAGACGTTGGAACTGGGTGTCGTGTGCAAGACTTGTAAGATGCCTGACCTACACATTGACCCATACCGGTTAGGCCTTGGAATCGGTCTAATCATAAAAAACCTACACACCATCCCCCCATTCAAAAAAAGAAAAAAGGTTGGGGGGGGGGGGGGGGGGGGGGGGGGCCTGGGCCCTCTCACGCACTTTCCTAAACTGATCTCATCAAAGCACTAGTAAAATACATGCCAGCCATGTTACCGCAATTGAAAGGAGTGAAAAAAAACATTTCTAATATAACTGGCTTTTATAGTACCTTGACCTTATGATATAAAGAACAGAGGCCGCTTAAAAAAAAAAAAAAATTGTCTGCTGTGCAACAGGTTTTGGTGCCACTGAAAAGAATTTCAATGGGAGTTTATTATTATCACACACGGCTCTTCAGGGGCTGTCATCATGTAAAAATAGTATCTTGTCATGGGGGAAAACCCTCATTATCTGCAACTATTCGTAACAAAATAACTTAATTACTAACATCCTCAAGGCGGTATCTTTAAAACTACACTGGAGACATAACCCATTAGGTTTTATCTATCACCTTTGTGCCATGTTGAAATCCCATCAAAGCTGTGGCAGCATTGGGACTTTTAAACTGATTGTTCACGTCATCATCAGCTACACAAATGAAAAGGACCCACTGACACAACTCCGTCAAATTAAGCCCATCACACATGGGTATCTGAATAATGTCCTTGGCTCACAGCAATGTGATACATTCTCCTGTGTGCAAGTTCTCTGGCATCTGAGTCAATATGAACGCTTTCAATGCCATTGATGGTTGAGGTTTCAGTTCAACCACTTGCCTACAGTGCCAACAATTGTGTGGATGAGTTCAGGGCAATCGCATACATAGTTCCACACACCAACAGGGTGATCTGAAAATGGTCATGAACAGTAGAGGTTCTGCATATAGTTCAGGGGTTATCATCATGTAAATATATAGTCTTGCCATGGGGGAAAAACCTCATTATCTGCAACTATTTGTAACACAAAATAGCTTAACTACTAATGTCCTCAAGGCCAGTATCTTTAAACTACACTGGGGACATAACCCATAAGGTTTTATCTATCACCTTTGTGCCATGTTGAAAAACATGATGGTGCCAAACACACCAAATTTCAAAGCGAGGACAGCTACAGTGTGGAATGGTTGGCTAGTGCACTCTCTGGACAGTGTCTTCAGTCTCGGTAACTTGTCACCTGATTACATCAGTTCAGCTGACTCATGCATAGCAAGAGGAGAAAAGTCTACATATTTTCTAGAAACAAACACACAGAGAAAGTATCACAAAGGCAGAAAAAAGGGGCAAAAAATTAAAAAACAAGACAAAAGAAATAAATAGATAAAGAAAGATTACAACAACAATGGCGACAAAGATGGAGTGAAGAGAATGAGGGCAAAGAGGAAACAGCAAGCATGGAGTTTCCTGAAGGGCAAGGTACAATGTGCACTGAAATACCACAGCATCCACATGAGATGGAAATCATTTTGAAACAACTCCACATAAAAATGTAAAGACTGTCAGGGTTATATACCACTGACACATTTAATCGATCGAATTGCATACTCCCATTCTTAAATAACATTTGCATATGCATGTGCAAACCTACGTAACCCACAGGACTCGCACACGCGCAAAACCGACGCATCAGAGTCATCATATGCATGTGACTGCTTTCATCACTAACATTCTCCAACAGCACCTGTTGCTGATTGTAACTTCTTTCTGGATACTCTGTACCCCACCTGACTGACTATACTATAAGCTAGTCTGGAAAAAAAAAAAAAAAAGAAAAATAGCCTGTATATTTTCAGTGCGTGAAATGATCATCTTGGCCTGTGCTTAGAGAGGATGTACACCTCGTACAGATTTTTAAGTCGATGCATAAAAACTGAGTTGAACATGCAAGAGGAGCGCAGGTACTCGCGCACCCCCCATAACCCAAGCTCCAAGCTAGTCTACACATTTTATCAGGCCAGTCCCATGTTGAACCGGTGAAAGTGCACATACTTCGGAGAAAAAGGATTCATACTCTTGCAGCAGCTAACTTGAAAAAACAGGCACAAACAGTAAAGCATTCTGCACTAGCGCTTGTTAAAGAATGAGCTTTTTTTTTTCCTTACAGTAGGACCTCCCTCCTCTATTTTTCACTGCACCCCCCCGCATTCCTCCCCAACTAACTCACACTCACTTCGAAGCATCTGTGCATTTTTCTATAATGACCATAGTGATACAGTGATGTATATTTGCTGATTTTAATGATTTCTCTATTGATATGAATACTGAGTGATTTCCATATAAAACGCAAAGAGTGTACAAACAAACCTCACTTCACTGTTTCCAAACACATACAAACCATCACTATATCAATTTATGCCCCATCCATTCAAACTAAACTTGCATCATGGCAGGAGCATACCTTGATATTGAGTACACTGACACCGGTGTACAGAGCAGGCATACACACGGTACCAACACTCACTCCATACCCCCTTCACATGCAAATATGTTACAAACTATCTCAGAAAAAGTGCTATCTACACAGACATTTCTGATTTAGCTTTACCGAGAAACAACAAATCGGGGGTTCTTACAAGCAGTGTGCATTTAGTTCATGTTAAGACGGGACCTACAGAGGTTCGACATCTCTGACAAAGTTTGGATACAATGACAACAGAAATTCACACAGAAAGAAACAAAGGAAAATGACAAACTCACACATATGTAAGACAGTAAAATCAAACATCAGCGAGTTAAGACCAACAAAGTTTTGGTGTAATCACCCACCCTCATTTCCACAGACAACGACAATCCTCAAATTCAGTATTACAACAAAGAACGACAATCCTCAAATTCAGTATTACAACAAAATCTATCTCCTCTTCTAATCATACTCTCATGTTCACACACACACACACACACACACACAGAGCAAAAGCAGCAGCAGCAGCAAATTAAATGATGAGAAGCAGGTTCTTCAGTCTGTCAGTGTTTCTTTTTCTTTTTCTACATGTATAGAACTTCTAACTGAAAACTTGAAGATCACTTCTTCACTGCAACTTCAGTATCATCTCTCCTCTCTCCTACTTCTCTCCTTCCTCTCACCATGTTCCACCCCCATCCCAAGCCCACCTCCAACCCCTCTATATTCTCCTTCCTCTCCCCCTCCTCATCTCCTCCAACCCACCTTGTCCTCTCTTTCCCCCCACCCTCACTCCAGCTCTCTCCTACCACATCATGCTTCACCCAAATTCCCATTTTGTCTTTGGCGGTCAATTTCAGAGGAATGGAAATATGTGCAACTGCAAAATTCCCACCAGTCCAAAACAAACCAGTTCATGCGACTTGTTCACAGTAGGTGGACGCACACCAGAGCTTAACGTGAGGTAAAAATCACAAAAACACGCTTAAGTGACAAGAAGAGAGAGAGAGAAAGAAAGCATCCTGTTTATAGCCCAGCTGACTGCAAAGGGACCATATCAGGGCTTTCACCTGGTTGGAACAGAACCGAAAAAAAAAAAATATATATATATATATATATATACACATACACACACAACTTGTTAAAACACATTTTGTAAAAGACCACTGGAATTTTCTTTAACAATCCTCCTGTAAAACCGTACATCAGATGAAAAATGTAGCTCTCTTTCAGAAATTCAAAAATCGCATTAGGTGGGGCATCTCTGAACAACATTTTCATGGAGCCTGCTGTAAAATATTTATGTTAAACATCATGTAACATTGTAAGTCATAACACTCTATAAGAGCATGTTTCATTGTGAGTGCCAAGCAGGCTACAACAGCTATAGATAAACGCTATGGGTTTCCAGTCTGAGTGTTGTGGCAGTATAAACTGTAACAGAGCACACTGTGTGATAACCATCCAGCATGAAACATTTTATTGCTTGTTGATTGGTGTGTAATCAAACATCATGGTCTGTCTCAATTTTACACCCTCCACTCTTTCACAAATCTGATGGCCACCATTCCCACTAAAAACTCTGGCAGCATTGGGACTTTGAAACTGATCGTTGACATCATCACCAGTTATACAAATAAGGACCCACTGACACAGCTTGGTCAAATTAAGCAAGTTCTCTGGCATCTGCGTTAATACAAACGCTTTCAACGCTATCGCATGGTTGAGGTTTCAGTTCAAACACTTGCCAACAGTGCCAAAAAAATTGTGTGGATGAGTTCAGGGCATACATAGTTCCACTCACCAACGTGATCTGAAAATGTTCATGAGCAGTAGAGGCTCTGTAGGTTGTATGTAGACTAAGGCATGCACAACAGCGCATATTCACATTGTCGGATGAACTGAACACACAGACGACTGGTGAGCTTCAAATACCATTTTTCATCACCCAAAAACTGTGCGATAAATGATGTGGGACTAGCTTTGGTTTCACTTTGTGCACTCCAATTTTTGCAGCCCGCCATGTGGTATTTTCTGAGCAAGAGACCAGGCAACCTGAAAAGATGTCAGGCTACCTCAACTCGGGTATGAGCCCAGTTGGTCTGAATGGCTAATCTCAGCAAAACACATTTCAAAATATTCTGAAACTTGTGGACAGGCCAGCCTCTTTTTTCCACATGAAGGTTTTGACTTTGACTCATTTGACTACACTGACTCGGATTCTGCTTAGAAAAAAATTACAACATAAAAACAGAAAAATAATTATTCAAAATGAATTGGACTGATGGCAGAAATGCTTAAAAATGTCTTTTGTCATTCCATGAACTTACGCATGCATCTGTGTGCATGCACATATATGAGGCACACAAGCTAAAGGGTTAAGGAGCAAATGTTTGAGTGTATGTATATTTTAATTCCTAGTGTATACTCAATTCCTATTGTTCAGCACTTTCTGGTGTTGGAAAGCACTTCAGATATTCACATGCATTATCACACACACATACACAAAAATAGTAATAAATAAATATATAAATAAAAGGTTTGCAAGCCAAACACAGAAAACTGTATTCTTTTCAGAACTGGAAAACACTACCCACAATTTTCATACGACACACAAGAAGCAAATAAGCATCCTTTGTCCATCATTTCAAGTTATAATGCTGTTAGTCTGCCTGATCCTTTTTGACTGACTGTGCTAGCTATCCATGATCACTTTCTAATATTCTACTTCCTGGGGTCAGTTTTCAAGAAAATTTTCTGACCCACTTAATAACACTCCCCCCCCCCCCCCCCCCCCCCCATTTACAGAAAGTTCAAGAAGTCTGTTAAGCAGAGAGTGAATTTGCATGGTGTTAAAAGCACTACTTAAATCTACAAACAAGATTCTTACATAGGTCTTCTGCTGCTGAAGATGCTCTGCGGCCATATTTACCATAGTTAGTGTGGCATCCTCCGTGCCCCTACGGGCCCGGTATGCAAACTGAAAAGGATCAAGTTGATCAGAGACTAAGGACAAAATATGTTTACCGATCATACATTCCATGCACTAGGCCAGTAAAGAGGTGAGAGCAACAGGTCTAAAATCATGAAGTTCTTGAGGTTTTGGCAATTTAGTGAGTGGAATAATAGTAGAACATTTCCATACATGAGGAACTACACACATATCAAGCCAGAACTGAAACAAACAAGCCATGACCCAACGTAACTGGAAAGCACAGGATTTCAAAACACTGCCACACAGACCATCAGGCCCAGGAACTTTGTTGGGTATAATGTGTGACAGGCATGCACCAACCTCATCCTCTGTCAGCTGAATGGGTGCATATGGAGGAACAATTTCGCACACTGAATCGCACTCACTGTGGAAGTCGGTGGTATCAAAATGAGCATAGTGTGCGTTCAGCTGATCAACTAACTGTTGTCAGTTGCCTATTATTGTATCATGTTTTTGTTCACCCAGTTCTTATAGAACAGGGAGTACTTTAGAATGGGAACGAAGAAATGCTGTCTGTGTGTGTGTCCGTGGTCAAAATGTGTTCCACTCGCTCCAGACAAAACTACTGGGCCAACCTTTCTGAAAATTTGTAGGTATGTTCATTATGGGCCACGGATGATGCCCAATGTTTTAGTTTACCGCTATAGCCATTACTAATGGCTGTAATAGCCTGTAACAGGTTTTCTTCTTATGGAATATCTCGTAAAGTACTTGGCTGATCTTTTAAAGGGCTGATATGTTTTAGTTTACCTCATTATAGCCGTTACTATTGGCTGTAACGGTTTTTCTTCTTTATGGAATATCTCAGAAAGTACTTGGCCAATCTTTCTGAAAATTAGCAGGTATCTGCATTATGGGTCATGAATAAAGCCCGATGCTTTAGTTTACCGTTGTAGCCATTACTAACGGCTGTAACGGTTTTTCTTCTTTATGGAAATATCTCAGAAAGTACTCGGCCGATCTTTGTCAAAATTACCAGGTATGTTGATTATGCTTGATGTTTTAGTTTACCTCATTATAGCCGTTACTAACGGCCTGTAACGGGTTTTCTTCGTTATGGAATATCTCAGAAAGCACCTGGCCGATCTTTCTGAAAATTTGTAGGTACGTTCATTATGGGTCACGAATAATGTGCGATGTTTTAGTTTGGTATGTTTCATTATGGGTCACGGATGATGCCTGATGTTTTAATTTAACCTTATAGCCATTACTAATGGATGTAACGGCCTGTAATGGTTTTTCTTCTTTATGGAATATCTCAGAAAGTACTTGGCCGAACTTTCTGAAAATTTGTAGTCATGTCCATTATGGGCGACGAATGATGCCCGATGTTTTTGGTTTACCGTTGTAGCCCTTACTGACTGCTGTAACAGCCCATAATAGTTTTTCTTTTTTATGGAATGTCTCAGAAAGTACTTGGCCGATCTTTCTGAAAATTTGTAGACCTGTATGTTCATTATGGGTCACGGATCATGCCCAATGTTTAATTTACCATTACGGCCATTACTAACGGCTATAACGACCCATAATGGTTTTTGTTTTTATATGGAATATCTCAGAAAGTAAGTGGCCGATCTTTCTGAAAAATTTGTAGGTATGTTCATTATGGGTCACAGAGATGCCCGATGTTTAAGTTTTACTGTTATAGCCGTTACTAACGGCCCATAATGGTTTTCCTCTTGATGGAAAATCTCTGAAAGTTCTTGGCCAATCTTTCTGAAAATTTGTAAGTATGTTCATTATAGGTCACAGATGATGGCCGACGTTTACCAGAATAGCCATTACTAACGTTACACACCAGCCCAAGACGGCTTTTTACTCTTTATGGAATACATCACGCGTATTCAGGATAAAACCCATCCCATGCCCGTCTTAAATTTTGAGTGCAGAATTTCTGCTCAATCTTATTCTTCTAGTTCTGCTTGGCCTACCATACCTTTGACCTAATTTCTTTAGTTTTGGTTTGAACAGTCACATTATCACCCTGGATAAATGCTGCCTTTTTCTCATATAAGCACACTTTAAGTTCCATGGTCAACCATGCCTTGTTGTTAGGACAGACTTTTATTGTTTTCGTTTTAACAATGTTATCTTCACAAAATAAAATGTATGGTTAATTGTGTCTGTCGGTTCATTGGGATCCTTATATGTTGCAAAAAACACTTCCCAGTCCGTTGTATCAAAGCAATCTCTGAGCACCTCTTTACTCTCTTCACTCCACAGTTTCACAGTTTTCAATTTATACTAAAAATATAGGCATTTTCAATGCTATTGTAACACTTGTCAAGAATGTTGGTCATGCAGGTTGGATCTGTGACATACTGCTGTAGTGTCGGCAAATGATCTGACAATTTACACGTATTGAAGTCCCCTAACAGAAATACAGGCTGATCAATTGAACGTGAAAGACCATTACTGTAGCATTTGGAAATCTTGTCAGCTGGCACATAGGCTAGAATAATAGTTATCTGTCCAAATTCACAAGGCAAGTAAAATGGGCGAAATGACATACAGAGAATTTCATAGTCCCTGGTGCACACCTGTTGATGCACACAAAAACTGTATAGCCCACTTTTTGTCCACATACATCATAACCCCCACCCCACCCCCCCCCCCCTCCTGATTCCTTTGTTGACAACACCCTGTCTCTGTCTGCCCTGATCAGACAATACCCCTCCAAGTTAAGCCTTTTCGTCTGTGTGATTATCATTCAGGTGTGTCTCTGTAAAACACAACAAACTGCTTCTTCAGAAATCACAATCAACCCTTATTTTTGTAGTAAGTTCATCTATCTTGTTGTCAAGAGATCGCACATTTGACAAAGTTAACTCAGACAGAGGATGATTGCAACCTCGTCGTTTAAAATCTTTTTCACTCCACCTCTTGATCCCCGTTTTCTTCAGTTTTTTTTCTGTGTGGTGGACTTTCTTTCTTCATGCAGTTCACTGAACAATTCTGTGTCAATCAAAACTGGATGTGTTTCTTGTTGTAACGAAAGTAGGTACTCACGGGAGGGAATATGTCAAAATTGCGGAACAGACTCGTTGGTAATCACTAACACAAAACACGGAAGAAACCGTCAAAACCACCATAAAACAGCGCCACACATATCACTCTCAACTTCCTCTCATCTTCGGCCAACTGCTCGTCCAACAGTATTCTCGTAAGAATAACAGCAGCAACAGACTTGACAAAAAAGTTTAAAATGACGAGACGACCTGGAGCATGCGTCAGCCAACACAGAGTAGCGCCCCTTCTCTTTCAATTTTCATTATTTCACTGTAATCCCTGCGCTCAGCGGTTTTACTTTTCCACAGATCTGAAGTATCATATTTAAAACCAACCTGCACGCTGTGGCACTTTCTTGTTTAAACAAACAGTTTATCAGACCCCTCTGTTTATTTTCAAATAATTTCCTGTTTTAGCATATACCATGTACCAAACCTTGTTTCTGGCTATTTTCATGCATTTCAAAATACCAATAAAATGACACATAGTTTCCTTCCGTCATACATTACTGCGGACCGGTTAAGGACAGGTTTCCTTTCCTACCCCTCCCAGAAAAATGCTTCCATCTATCACACACCCAGCCTTTTCGGATGCCGAAAATAAGAAAACTCTAACATTTGCAAGGATCATGACAAGGAAACATAAAACATCTATGGATTTCAGCAAATCAGCTTCACTATTTTGACGGAAAGAAGCTCTAATACAGGAGGAAGGGAGAGACAGGGGCCAAGACGGGCATTGGCAGAGGATGAAGGAAAAGACTACGAAAGGAAATCTTTCCCTGGTTTGAACAAAGCACACCTATTGACTTACTGTGGGAAAGACTGGTTTCTGCGAGAATTTTTGTAATTTGGGGGAACCCCAACTCGTCGAAAAATGGTGACGTGAAACGGGAGGGATACGAAAGGAAATCTTTACCCGCTTTGCACAGAGAACATCCACTAGCTTCTGTTGAGGACGGATTAGTTTCTTTAAGGATGCTTATGATCAGGAGAGAAACACTGAATCGCCGCAAAATGGTGACGGAAAAGGTTGCAGATCTAATGAAAGATAGAAATGATGGAGAGAGAGAGAGAGAGAGAGACAGACAGACAGACAGACAGACAGACAGACAGACAGAGACAGAGAGAGAGAGAAAAAAAACTACCTCAGAATAGAAAGCTACAATTGTTCATGTTGTCATATCATCACTTGAGTTTTAGCTCTCCATTAACGAAATTACCAAACAGTAACGGTCGTCGGAAGAAACATAACAAAACTGTATCCACCCACCTTCTCGTGCGCGTGCGCGTGTTAACATGATTTGGATTCAGTCACAGTGCCAGACTGTTTTTCTTGAATTTCTTTCTGAATGAATTGGACACATGGATGAGACCAAAAATCCGTCGTAGCATCAGGCCGAACGGTAAGACGTCATCGGACTGAAAGCGATAGAAACTAATTTGTTGACATCGTGACTTCATCTTGTCAAGAACGGCGCGAGCTGCACCAGACCTGCCTCACCCACCCCACTCCCCTCCTCCCTAACCTACCCGCTCGCCCTCCTCCCGCATCCCCACACCACACCCCACAGCCCCTTGCCCTAGCCGGTTACCGCGCCTTAAGGAGGATTTCCACCACTGTGGCCGTTAATCGCTTCTCTTTTGGAAAACTATATCCTTTCTAACAATCTCATGGTTTTTTCTTCTTAGCCGTTCGCTTCTTTCGTGGTCCATTTTTTTTTTATTTGTTTAGTTTATTTCAGTTCGTTTTGTTTTAAGATGACTTTGTGGCTCTTTTGATTGAGCCATAAAATGTAAGAATGCACGAAAGATACCTCATCTTCCTCTCTTCCTATCGTCGTGTACTCCAAAACTTCAATTCGCTTGTTGAGTCAATTTCTATCCAGCAAGAAATCACCACTGTTCATTCAACTTCTCGTTTCTGCTGCTAACTGCAATTTGGGAAAGTGTTGTGTAGTACATTGTCAATATATATTTGCCATACATTCCGTGTCATAATTATTATGTGTTACATAAAAGTTACTTTTCACTTTTTTGTGTATGTTACTTTGTTCAACTTTTCACATCGAACAATTGCATCTTGCACTGTTGGGAGACGGTTGTTTCCGCAAGTTTGGATCGAAATCAGCAAGTCTCGGTTGATCTCGGTTACTCTCGTGAAACGGAGACCTTCATTTTTTCACACGACCACAATAATTTCCTTCCCATCAGCCCCCACGAAGATGACGTCATAATCAAGAAGCCATTTTGCCTTGCGTTTGGTTGGCGGTTTCACTGTGGTCTGCGAGTTTTTTTCAGATTTTGACTGTTTTTCTACCGTTTTTGTCGTGAGATTTTGGTGATATTCGTTCCTTAATCTGTGCGTTTTATTGGTGTGTGTGCAGTTTGACGAAGGTCTGTGGAATTTCACGTGGGAGGCAGACTTTGTAGAGGATCCTAGCTCCCTGCAAACTTCGTTCTGTTGTGCCTGTTAGTTGTGCTTTTGTTTTGGGGGCAGGTGGTTGTCCAGCTGTCTAGTGGGTTACTGTGTCTGTCTTTTTGTGCTGTTGTGTTGTATGCTCTGTGTTTCACATCATTAGATACTTGGTGTTGTACCGTTTCTGTCGCTGTGTCTCTCTGTCTTATTTTCATTATGTCTGATTCCATTTTGCTTCAGATCCAGCAGATACGCCAGGAGGTGGAGGAGAGGGAGAAGCAGCAGTGGGATGACTGCAGTGTGAAAGATGAGTCTTGTGGTTGGTTGCAGGTGGAGGCCTGGGTTGGGGAGCAGCTGCAACAGTCAGGGGAGCCAGCCCAGGAGAGTCAGGACAGCATGGAGGTGGTGGGGGAGCAGTGGGGTACCCAGGTCAGTCAGTTTTCTCTATTCCTTTTCAGGGTCCAGTCTGCCCGCTAGGCCATGTGCTAGAGACCGACCCAAGACCGACCCTGGACCTGTCAGCCACCACCGCAGACCCCGACGACCTGCTGGAGTACGAGGAGGAGATGGCCTTGGAGGTTTGTGATGACGAGCCCATGGTTCACGACTGGTCACGAGAGGTCAGCGACTGCATTGCCAAGGTTTCCTGTTTAGCTTTAGACTCTTGAGCATAGGCCATTGTACATTAGTCTTGAAAATACTTTGAGGGAGCTCCTGGCCTTTCAGACTTTAGTATTCTTGCGTGGTGATTAGGCTGAGGTTAATGACTATTGTAATGTACGTGTGTGATGATTACTCTAAGGTTAATTACTGTTGTTGTATTCTTGTGGGTTATAGACTAAAGCGCCTATTACACGTACAGGCCGACCGGACAGGTTTCTGGGCCGTAGGCGCAAGCCCAAGGCCGAGGAAACCCGATGTATTATTACACGCAACGATCGGCCTGAAGGCGGCTGTACCTCTCAATCAACACACTCTGGGTGAAACCTCACACAGTACATGTGTGTGCATCATGGCGGACAGAACAGTTTTGGATGATCTAGCGATTTTTGTCATTTTAAAGAAGAAGAAAAGAAAACCACGCCACATGTGGTCAATCACACAAGAAAAAAATGCACTGCTTTGCATTCATGAACTACACAGTGTGTGTGTGTGGGTCAACGACAGTAGGGTACAGACAGAATCGTCAATGATGAAATGCATGCAAAAAAGAGACAGAAAATTAAAGAAAAGAAAAAAAGGGTAACTTTTATTAAAATACAAAACAAAACGAGTCCCACGCGAGTCATTTGCCTAATTTTGACGCGCTGATTCCAAATCTGGCATTATTTTTTTACCTACGATGTGATTTTCTATAATTTTGAAATTAGTTCTGTTGTCCTGCCTCGGCACACAACAAAAGAAACCGGATGGCCGGATGTCCAATCTGTGAGTTTGGACGAGAGGCGGATCGGATGTTCGCCGGACGTTTTCCTACGGTTTTCTTAATTACACGTTACGATCGGCCTTGGGTTTGCCTACGGCCCAGAAACCTGTCCGGTCGGCCTGTACGTGTAATAGGCGCTTAAGGTAAGGTGTTATGTACTATTCTGGTGGTGGTAGCCAGTGGCTACTTGCTGCTATGATATATTAGTATTCTTCTGTGGTGATAGTCTAAGCTTAATTTAATGCAATATTTTGACATGCTGATTTGTTTAAGGTTAACTGCCTCTTTATATACTATTCTTGGCTAGTAATAAGTCTAAAATATATATTATGTAGTATTCTTGGATAGCAATAAGTCTAAAATTTTTGTTCTCATAGATAAGATCAACTTAGATACTATCGGACCTTATTCTGAGTGTCACACTTTCATTTTGCTGACAAAGATTGATTTTACACTGTTAATCAATAAGACCGATAGATAACCCAAACCTTTATTTGGGGTATTGTTACCATCACCTTCACGCTGGTCATTTATGATCTGGAAGATATTCTGAAATATTTTTAGCAACAGGAATGTTAGAGAGATTAGATTCAGACTTTTACTCTGGTTATCAATATCAGCATGACCTTGGCATGGTGATTATGATAAAGGTAAACTTGGGAAACATGTTGAACATTATCATAATACAGACTACTATTGTAAAGTAACTGTGATACCCAGACCTTTATTCTTGGTCACTATTTCTCCTAGCCATTCAATCTTGTAGTGAAAGATAAATGATAAAGGTAAGCTGATCACCATAAGACCTGATAGAGGTGAAAAGTAGATAGAGGAATGGCTAGGTCAGATGGATCATCAGACCTAGACCTTTATTTTTGGACTCTGTGACCATGACCTTCATTCTGGTCACAATGTCACCTGATCTTTTTCAGTGACAGGAAATCTGACGCATGTCAAGCAAATAGAGAGTAGCTACCATCAGACCCAGACCTTCACTCTGAGTCGCAGTGACCTCGACCTTTATTCAGGTCACAGTGTCACTCTGACTTTGATTCAGGTGACACTGATGGTTCCCCTGCAGAAGTCGGAAGTTCTCTGCCTCACCGTGGCGCAGGGGTGAACATCAGTATGACTGATGGCCAAACGAGAACTACGCAATCTACTATGTGCTAACAGTGCATAGGACTAAGACACAACAACAACTGGACAAGATTCTACTATTCACTCTGGTGTTTCGTCAAGGAACATTGTAGCACGTAGACCAGTCCATATACTCTACAGCACATATGCACACATTTTACAGCTAGATTATAACTTAAAGGAACAGCAGCATAATAAAGGTAAAGGAAAGATGTTAGAACTGGGTCTTGCGGGCAAGACTTTTTTTTTTAAGATGCCTGACCTGCCCACTGATCCATACTGGTTAGGCCTTGGAATAGGTCTAATCATACAAACATGCATACCATCCCCCATTCAAAAAAAGAAACGAAGGTGGGGGGGGGGGGGGGGGGGGGGAGAAAGCCTCGGCTCTCTCTTGCACTTTCCTGAACTGATCTCATCAAAGCACTAATTAAAATACATACTAGCCATGTTGCTACTATAGAAGGGAGTGAACAAATATCTCCAATATAACTGGCTTTTATAGTACCTTGACCTGATGATATAAAGAACAGAGGCCACTTAAAAAATAAAAAGTCTGCTGTGCAACAGGTTTTGGGTACCACTGAAAAGAATTTCAATGGGAGTTTACTGTTATCACACACAGCTCTTCAGGGGCTGTTATCATGTAAACATAGTATCTTGTCATGGGGGAAAACAACATTATCTGCAACTATTCGTAACAAAATAGATTACTAATGTCCTCAAGGCAGATATCTTTAAACCACAATGGGACATAACCCATTAGGTTTTATCTATCACCTTTGTGCCATGTTGAAAAACATGATGGTGTCAAACACCCATACCAAATTTCAAAGCGAGGACAGCAAACGGTGTGGAATGGTTGGCTAGTGCACTCTCTGGACTGTGTCTACAGTCTCGGTAACTTGTCACCTGATTACATCAGTTCAGCTGACACATGCATAGTAAGAGGAGAAAAGTCTACATATCTTCTAAATCAGAGACAGAAGAAAGGGTCACAGGGTCACAAAGGCAGAAAAAAAGGGGCGAGAAATTGTAAAACAAGTCAAAAGAAATAAATAGGTAGGTAAATAGATAAAGATTACAACAGCAACAAAGATGGAGTGAAAGAGAATGAGAGCAAAGAGGAAATAGCAAGCAAGGAGTTCCCTGAAGGGCAAGGTACAATGTGTACTGAAATACCCCAGCATGCACATGAGATGGAAATCATATTGAAACAACTCTACATAAAAATGCAAAGACTGTCGGGGGTTATATACCACTGATGCATTTAATTGATCGAATCGCATACTCCCATTCTTAAATAACATTTACATATGCATGGGCAAACCTACATAACTCACAGGATACACAAGCACAAAACCGGTGCATCAGAGACGTCGTATGCATGTGACTTTTAATCACTAACATTCTCCAACAGCACCTGTTGCTGATTGTAACTTCTTAATGGATACTCTGTACCCCACCTCAGGACAATAATCTACAACTGTGTCGGATACTTTTCACAAAAGTAATGGGTAGACTGGATATAAGCTAGCCTGAAAAAAAAAAAAAAGAAAATGGTCTGTATATTTTCACTGTGTGAAATGATTATCTTGGTCCATGCTTAGAGAGGATGTACACCTCGTACAGATTTTTAAGTCAATGCATAAAACTGACTTGTGCTGAATATGTAAGTGGAGCACAGGTGCTGGCACACCCTCCATAACCCAAGCTCCAAGCTAGTCTACACATTTTATCAGGCCAGTCCCATGCTGAACTGGTAAAAGTGCACATACTTCGGAGAAAAAGGATTCATACTCTTGCAGCAGCTGATTTGAAAAACGGGCACAAACAGTAAAGCATTCTGCACTAGTCACCTGTGAAACAATGAGAGCTTTTTCCTTACAGTAGACCTTTCATCCTCTATTTTTCATTGCAACACACACACACACACACACACACACACTCCCCCCATCCTCCCCGAACTAACTCCCACTCACATTGAAGCATCTGTGCATTTTTCTATAATGAGCACAGTCGTATAGCGATGTATGTTTGCTGGTCTTAATGATTTCTCAGTCGATACTACAAATACAGAGTGATTTCCATATAAAACACAAAGACGTGTACAAACCTCACTTCACTGTTTCCAAACACAAACCATCACTATATCAATTTATGTCCCATCCATTCAAACTAAACTTGCATCATGGCCAGGAGCATACCTTGATATTGGGTACACTGACGCGCATTGCAAACTCCTGTGTTTCACATCCTTGGGTACAAAGTGTGCTCTCCATGTGTGTCGCTGCTTTGCTATCTTATTTCCATGATGCCCAATTCCATTTTGCTTCAAATCTAGCAGATAACACCAGGAGCTGGAGGAGAGGGAGAAGCAGCAGAGGGGTGGCTGCAGCATGGAAGATCAGTCTACTTCAACTGATACAAAACTATGATTACTGATAAGCTGAGGTGGTCTGATTTTCAAAATGTTCTTCAGCTGAGTGGTCTGATTTTCAAAATATTCTTCAAACTGCATAAACAGATGTGTCAGGCATGGTCAATGACATGCCTGTCATTGACAAGGAATGTCTTTCATGCTGCAGATAAATCCATTCCAAAACTTGCTCTATCAGAAGCACAAAAAAAAAATGCCAGCCACCATAGTGAAGTGGTTAGCATCGCGGACTCCCAACTCGGAGGTCGCAGGTTCAATTACCATCTGAGTCGTGGGATTTTTCTGCCCCGACTGGCTCCTACCCAGAGTTGAGTTTGCTATGGGCTCAGCTGGAAAGACTGGGACTACACAGTCCAGTTTCATCCACTTAATGGATGCGTCTCTGAGTGTGTTGCTCGAATTTCCTGACCAACACTACAGGTGTCTGTATCTCTCGGGCTTGGTTGACGCTGGGATATATTATGAAAGGAAGTGTAGAGTACAGCCCTGTCACACAGTCTCAGACCAAAATGGAAATCCGTAGCATCATCTTTATCATCCTCATTCTCATCGATCAGCATAAACTAAAAGACTCAAGTTCTGTGGCGGCCACTGGCCGTTCATGCCCTGCTCTCATGGTGACCTCAGTTTCGATATCCTCTCCATGTCTGTGGCCTTGGGTTTGGTTTCGTTGGGGCTACCAGTACTGGCGAGTCCATGGGGGCTGTCGTTGGATGGACATGGTGGCGCCCTCCAGAGGGAGAAGTCACTCACGCTGGCTCTGCGACTAAGCAATTGCTGTCGACAGTAGAGGGCTTAGTAGGTAGTGTCCTGCATATGTTGGATCAGAACAGGTGCCACTGAACACCACCGAAGTGACTTAGCAGCAGTGTCTCCTCCAGAGTGTTGCCTGCTGATGACTTAACACTGACTGTTCCCTATGGATTGCCGGTGCCAGGGCTGCAGTGGAGCCCGACTGTACTATGGCTATGGACAGGGGTGTCAGAATGAGCAGCATGGGACACTGCCACTGAGGTGGCACATAAGTTGGGACGGCAAGAAAAAAATAATAAGAAAGAGAAGAAACACAATAAACACCGTAGAAACGTTTGGTGGAACAATGATTCCGAACAAGCAGCCCATGAAAAGAAAAAAACTTAAATGGTAAAACAAGTCGATTGTGAATGCGTGCATGTGCGCACGTTTGTGTCCGATATCCTGTTTAGTGAAAAGACGTCAAAATGAAGACTAACCCTCTTCCAAACTCTTACCTGATTGTTTATTTCATTCAATTCAATCAACTTTATTGTCCATCGGAAATTTTACTTCTGCTCCATATCATTTCACAAGTACATAAGACATTACAAAAAGACATTGTTTGGGATGCTAATTTTCCGATTTGTGCCGGAATTCCGGTTTTGAAATAGTTTTGGGAGAATGTTTCCGGTTTCCGATTACGTTCAAAGCATATTTTGCGGTGGAAATAATTTCGGAGAATTTCGCCGGTTCTCAACATTTTTTCCGAAGACGCATCCCTTCGGCAGTGAAGAGAAGTGGTCTGCTTCATGAGCCTCGAAAGAGATGTACATTGTTCGCTGAGAGTAACGTCCCTTGTTATCAAGCGGCATGGTCGAAGTCGCTATTTTAAACTAAAAGCCAAAGGAAGTGAAAAATGAAAGAACTGACTTTGGACAGTGACGGTTTTTTTTTTTTTTTTTTCTTGAAAAAGGTGTAACAAAACAGATGGTGGGTGTGGCTGCAGGGGGAAAAAAAAAAAACTATGGCGTGTACTTCGAAAGTTGGTGTAGGAAAATTGACTCGCCCGGTGTTTGCTTTTGTGTACCCTGCAACCGGACGGTAACTTGCGGTTCCAGTGGGGGGAAAAAAGCCTTGTTGGCTCATGCAAATGATACTGAGCACAAGCGCATCCTAGGCACGTTGCACAGACTGCTAAGCTTGATGGGGCCGTTAAAACTACTGTGAGCCGAGATGGAATTGGTGATCGAACTGCCGAGTTGAAAACTGTGGTGTGTGCGTTCATAGCTGAACATTGCCGTTTTCAATTGGATCAGATTTCGTTGAACTGGGAAAGCGCGGTTGGTGAAAGATGGGAAGGCTCTTGGTGCTCTCACGATGTCACGTGGCAGTAGTACAAACACTACTGCACATGCGGTTGCACATGCATTTAAGGTAGAACTAACTGCTAAACTTTCAGGCAGACATTTTTTTTTTTTAATATTGATGAGGCCACAAAAGCAAACAATGATAAAATTATGCATGTAATGGTACAGTATTTTGATGAAGAACTGGAGAAAGCTGTACTTGAACATCTGGGATCCAAGGAAGCAAATGTGGCAACATCAAGGAAATTTATGATGCAGTGACTGATATTTTAACCGAAAGACAGCTTAGCTGGGACCAAGTTGTTTCTTGTTGTTTAATGGACAACTGCAATACAATGAGGGGCAAGAAAAGTGGTGTTGAGAAATTTATTAAACAGATGGGAAATAAACGACTTCTTGACATTGGTGGCGAAAACATCCATATCATTCACTCAAGTGCAAGCCATTTGTTTCTAGTCTTTGATGAGATGTTCATTCCAGTGCAAGATTTGGCTTCAGACCTTGCCTTGTTGGCTACATCAGTATATTAATTACTTGCTCAGGAGTTACTCTTCTGCAATTTTTACTTTGTAAGGGTAATCTCCACAAGATGACAATCAATATTTCTAAGTATGTTTATTTTTGTTAGGCATTGAGATGTGTGTGATTGAAACAAATGACTAGAATTACAGTCTGTTGATTTGACTTTAAAAATTGAGAGAAAAGAAGCTTACAAAATATTTTTTTTAAATTACACACCAACTTTGAACACTTCCAGCACTGACATATCTTTCACCCTATTGTTTCAAACATCAATAATGAAACTTCTGTTAAAAAAAAAAAAAAAAAAAAAAAAATGAGGAACTTGGGAATGATGATTATTTTATTATTTATGTGATGAACTGAAACGTGTGCAACGTCACACAGATGCTGGTGGTTTCTGATCAAGTTGATTTAAATTAACTAGAAAGACTTGGGTCACATGGGGAATAAACAATTTCAGGTCAATAAAAACTTATTTGCATGTTGTTTGTGTCAGAAAAAAAAACAGTGCACAAATTTGATATTAGTTTATATCTGGCAGGTTGTTATATTCTAGTGTCTAATGTAATACAGGTTACTTCTTCATAATACTAAAAGGTAAGGTAAAGGTAGTGAAGTAGCCGTTTCAGCCATACGGAGCAGAACGCTAGTTTCCACTACTCGGGGGTCATCATAATAAGGGCAGGGCCCAATACTCTCTCGCTGCATTCACCTTCCCCAACCCTGAAAAGGGCCAGGTACCCCATTTTCAGCTGGATGGACTGGAGAGCATATGAACAATTTTCTTCTGAGAGTTGTCTTGATCACAGGTCTCCTGCACAGCAGGCAAGCACTCTAATCAATTAGCAAACCAGGCTCTCCTTCACAGTACCATCAATCTATTAATAACTTTAACAATAGTTATACTGATGTTTGAAGTCATACATGTCATTGATTTAACTTCCTTAAAAAAAACCTGTGTTCTCTATTCATATTGAGATTTTGGAAGCGACTTGGTTTAAAGTAAGAAAATAAGTTTGAAATTTTGACTTGCTCCGCACATTTAATCTCCATCACCGATGAATTACAGACTCGTAGTGCATTACGTTTAATGTCTGATTCAGAAGTGACTCGGTTCAAAGTAAGAAAATAAGTTTGAAATTTTGACTTGCTTCCCACATTTAATCTCCGTCACTGATGAATTACAGACTCGCAGTGCATTATGTGTTTAATGTCTGATTCAGTGTTTTCTTCACTTGATAGGACTTGGTCTTACAAGTTGGACTTCTGAGCTTTTGGTTGTGTTTTACATTCTTAATTTTTTGGGATTAAAAAATCAATTTGATTTTTTATGTTTTGTTCATTATTTTTTAATGGAACATCACTCCCATCCCATCCAATGGTTAGCAAGTTGAATGTCCCATAAATCACTCTGTGAAAAAAACAAAACATCTGTTTTTCTTTTGCAGTTTATACATATCGGTTCAAATGCTTTTAAAATCCACTGGACCCTATGAAAAATGTGTTAACTAGTTAAAATGTTTCCTATTTAAATGTATACCACTGCCTAGAGAAATAAGCTCATGTTTTTTGTATAGTTTTGGATATTTTCTAGTCAGTATTATAATGCTGCTGCACTTGAACATTGATGAAAAAATTAATCATACAGTGGAATAGTGTATTCTGTGTATGGAATTTGTATGTAATTTATACTGATAGTGTATCAGTATGTCTTCTTTACTTTGTCTTGAGCAAGGGAAGTCATATTTGGGCTTAAGTTCATCAAAAGAAATTGTGCTGTTTTTTTTTTTTTTTTTTAATTAAGGAAACGGTCGGAAATTATTTCCTTTTCACTTTTTCTTTTCTTAAATACATTCATACGAATTTTAAGAAACAGCTAATATACATAACATGTACAAATCATGTCTGTAATATACAAATGATTTACATTTGTACGTTTTGGGCAGCAATGTGCCTTAACAGAAATGGGCTCCTAAAGTTATGGTTTGCCTAGTCATAATTCAAAGTTGTTTTATTCAATTCATGTATTACACCTGAAGGGAAACACTTACATATAAATCTGATAGAAATGCTATTCATATTTGTGCCACTGCATGCAGCTGTCTGAATTTTTCATGTGAAATACTAATTTGTTCCTACCTGATTAGATCTGTCTCTTTATGCGTGTGTGTGAGATAGAGAGAGAGAGAGAGAGAAAGGAATTGATTGACAAAGATAGACAATATTATTGTGAAAGGATTTCAATCTTGAATTTTTTAAGCTTCTACAAAGAGAGAGCATCAAAAACGTTTGTAAACAAGAAAAATTTTGTGGAAGAAGGGGGATTGTTCCATTACCCCACTCCCCCACCTATTAGGGCACTACCCCCTATCCCTGTATATACCTACCATAGGCCAATGGGCCCACTTCAACAACACTGTCTTCTCATCCCCCACACCTCCAAGGCGGCTGTCTATGTCTGACCTGTGTTTGCATTGCAGTATTACTGACTAGGCACAGCTGTTTTGCTTCAACATTTTCTTATATGGGATTTCAGGTTTACGGCTCTCAGGATTTTTCATTTCGGGTTTGGGCACAGGGTATCCCTCCAGTTTCAGGTTTGGCAACAGGGTAGTCCTAGCACCCATGCATTATAAATTGTTACATAAAAGTCTTTGTTAGTATATGTATTTATATTAATATATACAACAACACCCCACCCCATCCCCACCCCCATGCATGCACACACACATACACACACGTATACACACATGAAATAAACATCAAATCCATAAGACGTAAAACATTACATTATGAAAACAATACATAAAATTAAAAACTCGCCCGCACCAACGCCCAAACACTAAAACACACATGCATGCATACATGCACACAAGCGCACACACAGTCATAGTCACATTAAAAGCACAATACTGCTAACTGAATTGTTCATGTATGAGAGACGAGTCATGGCGTCATCGCAGGCTTTTACAGTTTAAAATGCTAATGGCACTTGATACAAGAGACTTCTTGAAGACATTCTTCTGGGCATTCTGTAGCGTCTCCTGATGGAAGTTTTTCAAAGTGACAGTGGAGGTGTGAGGGATCAGAAGTAATATTCACAGATTTCCTGATTACAGGAACAGTCTAGACTTCTCTGAGAGCAGATTGCTTTTTCCCTATAACCTTACTTGCCCGACTGGCAATTCTAGCAAGCTTTTGCTCGATATTTCTCTGAAAGAGTTCCAAACCAGACAATAATGTTGAATGACAGTAGACTTTGTATTAAACTTGCATATACCGTTTCTAGTACATGTTGACTGACATTAAAACTACATAATTTTCTCACAAGAAACAACCTTTGATTTGCTTTTTTGAAGATACTGTCAGTATGTTGACTAAAAGACAGCTTATGGTCAATGTGTATACGAAGATATTTGAAACAGTCAACAGTTTCTATTGTCTTTCCATTTATCACAACTGGTTGAAATAACTATCTGATGTTGAAAAGTTTAATAAAGTTCTTTGGTCTTACCACAATTAAGTTGCAAGAAGGTGGAAGAGCACCAATCCTGTAGTTTTAAGATGTGACTGAAGTATGTTTGCTCATTTATAGAGCCTTCTTTAAACAAAAGACTTACAACAGCCATATATTATCAGCATTTTACATAGGTTCAGAAGTGCATCCTGTATTTTCATTCCATTTGTGTAAATCGAAAATAACAGAGGAGATAGAACACATCCTTGAGAAGCACCTATGTCTAAGACAATTTCATCTGACAAACAACCATTCATTAATATTCCCTGGGGTCGATTTTCATGAAAATTTCTGACCCACTTAACCATCCCCCCATCCCCCACCCATCCCCCCCACCCCATTTACAGAAAGATCAAGAAGTCTGTTAAGCAGAGTGTGAATTTGCTTGATGTTAAAAGCACTACTAAAATCTACAAACAAGATTCTCACATAGGTCTTCTGCTGCTGGAGATGCTCTGTGACCATATTTACCAGAGTTAGTGTGGCATCCTCCATGCCCTACAGGCCCGGTATGCAAACTGAAAAGGATCAAGGAGATCAGAGACTAAGGACAGAACATATTTACTGATCACATGTTCCATGCATTTGGCCAGTAAAGAGGTGAGAGCAACAGGTCTAAAATCATGAAGTTCTTGAGGTTTTGGCAATTTAGGGAGTGGAATAATAGTAGAACATACATGAGGATCTACACACATATCAAACAAGAACTGAAACAAACAAGTCATGATCGCACGTAACTGGAAAATACAGGATTTCAAAACATTGCCACACAGACCATCAGGCCCAGGAGTTTTGTTGGGTTTAATGCATGATAGGCACACACCAACCTCATCCTCGGTCAGCTGAATGGATACATATGGAGGAACAATTTTGCACACCGACTCATGCTCATTGTGGAAATCAGTGGTATCAAAACAAGCATAGTGTGCATTCAGCTGATTAACAAACTGTTGTGAATTGCCTATTAATATAGCATTATTGTATCATTTTTTCTTGTTCCTCCCCATCAATGTGTTTACCCATCCTATGCCTGTCTTGAATTTTGAGTACAGAATTTCTGCTCAATCTTATTCGTGTAGTTCTGGTTGGCCAGCTGTACCTTTGATCTAAATTCTTTAGTTCTGGATCGAATGGTCACATTATCACCCTGAATAAATGCTGCCTTTTTTTTTCGTTTAAGCACACTTTAAGTTCCATGGTCAACCATGGCTTGTTGTTAGGACAGACTTCTATTGTTTTCGTTTTAAAATGTTTTCTTCACAAAATGAAATGTATGATGTAATTGTGTCTGTCAGTTCATTGGGATCCTCACATGTTGCAAAAAAAAACGCATTCCAGTCCGTTGTATCAAAGCAATCTCTGAGCACCTCTTTACTCTCTTCACGCCACAGTTTCACAGTTTTCGCAGCTGGTTTTGCTTTGTTTGACTTTCTGTATAAATTTGGTAATAAGTGAACAACATTATGATCTGACCTTCACAATGGAGGTCTACACACAGATTTATAGGCATTTGCAATCTTACCGTAACACTTGTCAAGAATGTTGGTCATGCAGGTTGAACCTGTGGCATACTGCTGTAGTGTCAGCAAATGACCTGACAATTTACACGTATTAAGGTCCCCTAACAGGAATACAGGCTGATCAGTTGAGCGTGAAAGAGCATTATGGTAGCACTCAGAAATCTTGTCAGATGCTAACTTGAAATTTGGTCCTGGCACACAGGCTAGAATAATAGTTATCTGTCCATATTCACAAGGCAAGTAAAACGGGCGAAACGACAGAGAGAATTTCATAGTCCCTGGTGCACATCTGTTTATGCACATGAAACTGTGTAGCCCACTTCTGGTCCACATACCCCCCCACCCCCCACCCCCACTCCTGATTCCTTTGTTGACAACACCCTGCCTCTGTCAGCCCCAATCAGATCATACCCCTCCAAATTAAGCCTTTCCTCTGTGTGATTATCGTTCAGGTGTGTCTATAAAACACAACAAACTGCTTCTTCGGATATCATCATCAAACCTTATTTTTGTTGTAAATTCATCTATCCTGTTGTCAAGAGGTCGCACATTTGTGAACAACTCCCACAAAATGATAAGTTGAATTTTGAACTTATAAATAATGTTATGTATATCAACAGAAAGAGGAGAAAAATGCCTTTCTAATAATATATAAAGAATTTCTGTATGTTAAAAAATGAAAAAGTTGTGACCCTTCAAAGTGTGCCATAAACACGGTTCCCATTTTAAGAAAAATGGCTTTAAGTTTCCCTACTTTCTCCAACCATTTTTCCGTAGCAACCAAGGTTTAATTCTGCTATGAACTTATGAAAATGTGGGGAACCATCAATATAATCATTGCAAACACTTTAATAATTTTAATTTTTATCCCCAGTCAGATATATACTGGTGTATTCAATGGCTGTTCAGGACACTGAAAAATGAAAAATCTGATTTTTTTTTTTTTATTTAATTGATACTTTCGTTTTTAATGTTATCTTAGCACTGATACACTAATCACAATTGATTGAATTTATATGTATTTTCTAGTTTCATTTTGACCTTTTTTTTTTTTTTTTTTATTCCAACGAAGAAACTGGCACTCAGCGTTTTTCTTCACACACACACACACACATGCACACACTATATATAGATTGATAGATATATGTATCCCGACGTTCAAAACCAGTGCTCCCTCTCCTCTCCACAAACATGCACGCACACATATGTTGGCTATCAGCTGGTGGAATGCATTAAATGATCATTTTGATCTGCATGCATGTACTGGAAAACTGTTCTGCCATTTGTAGATCTGGTAGTGACTGCCCAATGCACTTCTTACCTCTATCTGTTGCATACGATGCACTTCGTACCTCTATCTGTTGCATACGTCGCTGTCACCAAAGTTTTGGCATTATCGCGACCGCATTATAACTTACAAATCTGCACTTTCCTCAATTCGTACAACTGGCTCCTCGTTTTCTTCTTCATCTTCGATTTCGAAACCAACAGGCTGAGACCGACACACGCCGGTCGAAGTCGATGGGGAAATCTCATCATCGTCAGCTTCGCTGTCAGTTTCTTCGTTGGAATAGAAATCCAAATATTCCTTTTCTTTGCTAATGCTGGTAGCGAAATATTCCTTTATAAGGCCACTAATTCCCTGGCCTTTATAAACGAAAATATTTCCTGATTTTGATTAACAGCAAC
This sequence comes from Conus betulinus, assembly GCA_016801955.1. Lineage (NCBI taxonomy): Eukaryota > Metazoa > Mollusca > Gastropoda > Neogastropoda > Conidae > Conus > Conus betulinus. The sequence goes on along the minus strand of JADBJO010016929.1, from coordinate 8,015 downwards.
AACAAACAAGTTGGGTAACTCTTGCTCCCACAAGGAAACCTAACTCAGAGTGACTTTTATTCAACACTGGCACAGCCTTTTAAACCTGAATAAAGTCAGACAAATACAACGACGAACAATCTAATAGTGGGGAGAAAACAAACGCAGGCCAACAACCCCTCCGTCACCACTATAATGACTTGGCAAAGAATTGAATTGAACTTAACGGGGGGGGGGGGGGGGGGGGGGGGGGGGGGGGTCAGGAAATTTTCCTTGGAAGGTGTGAAAGATCAAGGTGTGAAAGATCTTTTCTTCTATGTATCCAACGAAAAGGCCTGCATATAATGGTCCCATTTTGCCCATGGCCACTCGGGAAGAGGGGGGGGTGGATTTAAGATGAAGAGAAAATGGGGACATGAAATTAAGAAAATATGAATATGAAAACTCTTCACTAGCTGCATGTGGGAACCATCGTAATCCCTCTCGAAGGCAGACCTATTTGTATTGCCTGCTCCTAGGCCTTTCGTTCGCTGGGTCCAGCGGATTGTCCCTTACATTTTATACTGTTTGCATAATGTCTTTAGTTTTTCAGCAACTTTTTTCCTCCCCACACTTTCGTTTCGTTTCATTTACTACCCTTCGTTGGCTGCTTCGAGGGTGCTGTTGGATTCTTTTTTTTTTTACCCTTGGTGGTGAGAACACCACAGCATTATAGATCTGCCTTCGAGAGGGATACGATTGTTCCTTCATGCAGCTAGTGAAGAGTTTTCATATTTATAATATATTTTCTTAATTTCTCTCTTCCCATTTTCTTCATCTTCAACCCCCCACCCCACCCCCCCCCCCCTCCCGAGTGGCCATGGGCATCAAAATGGGACCATTATATGCATGCCTTTTCGTTGGATACATAGAAGAAAAGATCTTTCACCCTTCCAAGGAAAATTTCCTGACCTCTTCAAATGTTTCACTGATGATTGTGTAGGAGCCACATCCAGTTCAAAGTCTGACCTACAGTTCTTAACATTTGTTTCCGATTTCCACCCAGCTCTTTGCTTCACCTACGAGATTTCGGAGACCACTGTTTCATTCTTGGACATTCAACTGTCCATCTCAGCTGACTCACAACACCTGTCAACTACTGTTTTCTACAAACCTACAGATTTCTCATTCATACCTATTGTATTCATCTAGTCATCCACGCCCTGCAAAAGACAACAACATTCCTTCTCCCTGTTCCTACGACTCCGACGCCTGGGTAGTGGTAACCACGACTTCGAAGCAAAGGCACTGGACAAGGCATCCCTTTTCGAGGCACGTGGGTATCCACATACCATTGTGCAAGAGGGTCTTGTTCGAGCAAACTACGTCTACCGGTCAGAAGCCTTGACGTCCAAACCTGATGCAGACAACTATGACCGTATTCCATTGACACTTGTCTACATCGTCTTACGCCATTTCAAAATCCTACAATCTGATCCAAAGCTGAAATTGATCTTTCCCAAACCTCCCCTCATCGCCTACAAGAGAGACAAAAACCTTCGTGACCACCTTGTACGAATCAAGTTCTGTAAAAACTCCAACTCTTCAACAGGAAATTACCCGTGCAATCAACCTGGATGTAAAACCTGCACTTTCATTGCGAACATCAACAGCATCATTGGCCCAAAAGGAAAAGTCAGCGTCCAATCCCATTTCACCTGCCAGTCCACCAACCTGGTGTACGTACTGAGATGTGGTCTCTGCTAAAAGTTGTACGTTGGGGAAACATATCGAACCCTCATGACGCAGGCGCGCGCGCGATCGCGCGCACACACACACACACACACACACACACACACACACACACACACCTTTAAGCACGTCATCGTCCGTTTACATATATGTTTTCATACTCATTTCCTATACGTATGTATTTGTTTTTCTTTCTATGTCATAAGTCCTGAAGACGGTCTTTGATCGAAACGTTGTTGATATTTGTTTGTTTTTCTTCTTCTTCTTTCTTCTTCTTCTCTCTTTAATCTTCTGAGAATCCTCAAGAGGTTTTGACGGTGTCTTCCGTGTTTTGTGTTAGTGAGTACCAACAGACTGTTCCGCCATTTTGTCATATTCCCGTGAGTTCTTACTTTCGTTACAACCTGAAACACATCCAGTTTTGATTGACACAGAACTGTTCAGTGAACTGCATGAAGAAAGAAAGCCCACAACACAGAATAAAAACAGAAGAAAAACGGGGATCAAGAGGTGGAGTGAAAAAAAAACGGACTGAAACGACGAGGTTGCAATCATCCTCTGCCTGTGTTAACTTTGTCAAATGTGACGGCCTCCCACGAAATGAAAGATAAGTCGCGCAGGGCTGATCGCCGCTGCTGGCAAGAAAGTTTGGTGACGGTCATTTTGGGATAAAAAGAGATAGTTGCACCAACACATAGGGAAACCATTAAAGCATATTATGTTTCACTGATTTTACCTAAAATTAAGCAAAGAAATGTGATTAAATGAATTTTTTTTTCACTCCGTAAGCAGCACCGATCGCGAACAGTTCCTCATTTTCAGCAGATAATCGAGTGCACATCCCTTGCAGAGCCCTTGGCGTGTCGCACATCATTCATAAGCTCAGTGTGTCTATTTTTAGAATATATACACAATTTTTTCAAAATAAACCAATCAGAAGGCCTTTAGGAGGCATTCAAAGTCGTACACAAAAATCATATATTTGACCGCAGATCTTCTGTAAAAGTAATGAATGTCTTTGAGGATTCTCAGAAGATTTTTTTTTAAAAATAAAAAAAAGATGAAGAAAAAGAAAAACAGAACAAATATCAACAACGTTTCGGTCAAAGACCGTCTTCAGGACTTGTGACATAGAAAGAAAAACAAACAAAATACGTATAGAAAATGACGTATGAAAACATATATGTAAACGGACGATGACATGCTTAATAAAGTGGGTGTGTGTGTGTGTGTGTGTGTGTGTGTGTGTGTGTGTGTGCGCGCGCGCGCGCGCGCGCAAGCGCAAGCGCTTACACACCATAAACAACGAGACACACAACACTCTCCACTTTCCACACATTTTCGGCAAACTGCTCGTACAACAGTATTCTCGTAAAAATAACCGCAGCAACAGACTTTGACAAAAAAAAAAATAAATAAATGACGAGACGACGTGGAGCATGGGTCAGCCAACAGAGTAGCGCCCCTTCTCTTTCAATTTTCATTACTTCGCTGTAAAACCTGTGATCAGCGGTTTTATTTTTTCCACACATCTGATGCATCATATATTAAAAGCAACCTGCGAGCGGTGGCACTTTCTTGATTAAACAAACAGTTTATCAGACCCTTCTGTTTATTCTCCGTTCGTTTCTGTGTTTTAGCATACCATGTACCAAACCTTGTTCCTGGCTATTTTCATGCATTTCAAAATACCAACAAAATGACACAGTTTCTTTCAGTCATACATTACGGCGGACCGGTTTAAGGAAAGATTTCCTTTCCTACCCCCTCCCAGAAAAAACGCTTCCATCTATCACACACCCAGCCTTTTCACATGCAGAAAATAAAAACTCTAACATTTGCAAGGATCATGACAAGCAAACATAAAACGTCTATGGATTTCAGCAAATCAGCTTCAATATTTCGACGGAAAGAAGTTCTAATACAGAAGGGAGGGAGGGAGAGGGACCGGGACGGGCATCGGAGAAGGATGAAGGAAAAGACTACGAAAGGAAATCTTTCCCTGGTCTGAACAAAGTACACCTACTGACTTTCTATGGGAAAGACTGGGTTTCTGTCAGAATTGTTATAATTTGGGGAGACACCCCCCCCCCCCCCCCCCCCCCCCCCCGACTCGTCGTAAAATGTTGACGGGAAACGGGATACGAAAGGAAATCTTTACCTGCTTTGCACAGGGAACATCCATTGGATCAGTTTCTTTGAAGATGCTTATTATCAGGGGAGAAACACTGAATCGCCGCAAAATAGTGACGGAAAAGATTGCAGGTCTGATGAAAGATAGAAATGAGAGAGAGAGAGAGAGAGAGAGAGAGAGAGAGAGAGAGAGTACCTCAGAACAGAAAGCTACAATAGTTCGTTCTGTCATATCATCAGTTGGGTTTTAGCTCTCCATAAAACGAAATTACCAAAACAAGAACGGTCGTCGGAAGAAACACTAAAACAAAACTGTATCCATCCACCTTCTCGTGCGCGTGTATGTGTTAACATGATTTGGATTCAGTCACAGTGCCTGACTCTTTTCTTGACTTTTTCCTGAACGAATAAGGCATGTACACAAGAATGAGACCACAAATCCGTTGTTGCATCAGGCCGAACGGTAAGGCGTTATCGGATTGAAAGCATTACAAATTAATTTGTTGACAACGAGACAAGAACGGCGCGAGCCGCACAAGACCCCCCCCCCCCCCCCCCCCCCCCCCCCCCCCCCCCCCCCCCACACCACACCCCATAACCCTTACCCTAGTCGATTACTGCACGTTAAAGAGGATTTCCACCACTGTGGCCGTAAATGGTTTCTCATGTGGAAAACAATATCCTTTCTAACAATCTCAGGGACTTTTCTTCTTAGCTGTTCGCTTCTTTCGTTGTCCATTTCTTATTTGTTTAGTTTATTTCAGTTTGTTTTGTTTTAAGATGACTTTGTGGCTTCTTTCAATACAGGTGTGAAATTTAAGAATGCGCGGTAGATACCTTCTCTTCCTCTCTCCCTACCCATGAATGTAACTTTTGATATAGAGGAAATCTTGACAGTGTGAGAACTGTTTTTAGTTTTACGTCTGTCTCGGTTTTGCTCTCTTCTCTTCTTCATTCCTTACTTTTCTCCCTATGAAGAAGGGCCTTGGGCTCGAAACGTTGGGAAAATCTCACCCTCAGGACCAGCTACCACGTTCAGGTCAGTTTGACCCTTCTTCCTCCTAAGTTTTGATATGTAGCCTACCCCAAAACTTCAATTCGCTTCAGGGGATAGGTGGACAGGAGGGAACAGGGAGGAGGATGGTCGCAGTGTCAATTTACACTCATTGTTTCAAGAGAGAAAGGTGTTCATTAAAAAGAAGAGAAAGAAACGGGGAGGGGTGTGGGAATGGTACAGGAAGAAAGAGAGTCCATTTCTGTCCAGCAAGTAATCGCCGCTGTTAATTCAACTTCTCGTTTCTGCTGCTAACAGCTATCTGGGAAAGTGTCGTGTTGTACATTGTCAATACATATTTGTTAAACATCCAGGTTCAGGTTCAGGTTCAGGGGCAATGATTTATTTCATCATAGCCTCGCGGCTTTAAATGCCCCTCTTAGTGTACTCGTTTATTGGTCAGGTCTATTGCGAGTCCAGTTTTTATTTTTCGACCATTAAAGTCGAACATGGTATCAGTAATTGTTTTATGCTTGTCGATAAGATTTTTAAAAGAGTTGGTATTTGGTGCATGTTTGATGTTAGGAGTTAGTTTATTCCAAATGGAGGCTATCCTCTGGCTGCAGGAATATTTCCATATATTAGTATTAAATTGCTGTATCTGTACTTTGTCACAACTGTTACGGGTTATACTGGTTAGTGCAGGTTAAAAAAAAAACATGCTTGCTCAATATCATGTAGGTAATTGAAACTTTTAAAAGTTTGGATTTGATCTCCTCTTATCTGGTGTCATATTATGTACTACACAAAAGTTACTTTTCACTTTTGTGTGTGTGTGTGTGTGTGTGTGTGTGTGTGTGGTGTGTGTGTGTGTTACTTTGTTGAACTTCTCACATCGAACAATTGCATCTTGCACTGTTGGGTGGCAGTTGTTTCCGCAAGTTTGGATCGAAATCAGCAAGTCTCGGTACATCTCGGTTACTCTCGTTGAAACGGAGCGCTTCATTTTTTCACGATAACAATATTTTCCTTCCCATCAGCCTCCACGAAGATGACGTCATAATCAAGAAGCCATTTTGCCTTGCGTTTGGTTGGCGGTTTCCACTGTGCTCTGCGAGTTTTTTCAGCTTTTGACCGTTTTTCTATCGTTTTTGTCGTGAGATTTGGGTGATATTCGTTCCTTAATCTGTGTGTTTTATTGGTGAGTGTGCAGTTTGACGAAGATCTCAGGAACTTCACGTGTGAGGCAGACTTTGTAGAGGATCCTAGCTCCCTGCAAACTTCGTTCTGTTGTGCCTGTTCGTTGTGCTTTTGTTTTTGGGGGCAGGTGGTTGTCCAACTGTCTAGTGGGTTACTGTGTCTGTCTTTTTGTGCTGTTGTGTTGTATGCTCTGTGTTTCACATCATTAGATACTTGGTGTTGTACTGTTTGTGTCGCTGTGTCTCATATCTTATATTCATCATGTCTGATTTCATTTTGCTTCAGATCCAGCAGATACGCCAGGAGCTGGAGGAGAGGGAGAAACAGCAGAGAGGGGTGACTGCACTGTGGAAGTTCAGTCTTGTGTTTGGTTGCAGGAGAAGGCCAGGGTTGGGGTGCAGCTGCAGCAGTCCGGGGCACCAGCTCCCCAGGACAGTCAGGAGAGCATGGAGGTGGGGGAGGAGCAGTGGGGTACGGAGGTCAGTCTTTCTGTTTCCTCTGTACCTTTTCAGGGTCAGTCTGCCAGCTAGCCCAAGTGCCAGAGAGGGACCCACGACCGACCCTGGACCTGTCGAACACCCCCGCAGACCCTGACGACCTGCTCGACTACGAGGAGGAGATGGCTCTGGAGGCTTGCGATGAGGAGTCCATGGTGGACTTGTCGTGAGAGGTCAGTGACTGCATCGCCAAGGTATCCTGTTTAGGTTTAGACTCTTGAGAATAGGCTATTGTAGTTTAGACTTGAAAAAACTTTGAGGGAGCTGCTGGCTTTTCAGGCTTTAGTATTCTTATGTGGTGATTAGGCTGAGCTTAATGACTGTTGTATTGTATGTGTGTGATGATTACTCTTAAGTTAATTACTGTTGTAGTATTCATGTGGGTTACAGATTAGGTTTAGATGTTATGTAGTATTCTGGTGGTGGTAGCCTATGCCTACTTGCTGCTATGGTATAGTATTCTTCTGTGGTGATAGTGTAAGTTTAATTTAATGTAATATTTCAACATGTTGATTTGTCTACGGTTAAACTGCCTCTTTATATAGTATTCTTGGATAGCAATAAGTCTAAAATATATATCATGTAGTATTCTTGGATAGTAATAAGTCTAAGATTTTTGTTCTAATAAATAGATCAGCTAAAGTACTATAGGACACAGACCTTTTTCTGAGTGTCACACTTAACTTTCATTTTGCTAATAGATAAAGATCAATTTTACTCTGTTAATCAAGAAGACTGATAGATAACCCAAACCTTTATTTTGGGTCACATTGTTACCATGACCTTCATGCTGGTGATGATAAATCTGATATAACTCTTAACTGTTTACTGATAGGAATTATGAAGAATAGATTTATCACATTCAGACCTTTCCCATGGGTTTATATTGTCATCATAATCTGGCAGATATACTAAAATATTTTTAGCAACAGGAATGCTAACCAGAGAGATTAGATTCAGACTTTTACCTTAGTTATCAATATCAGCATGACCTTTGCCATGGTGACTATGATAAAGATAAACTTGGGAAACATGTTGAACATTATCATAATACAGACTACTAATGTAAAGTAACTATAATTATGAGACCCAGACCTTTATATTCTCGGTCACTATTTCACCTTGCCATTCAATCTTGTAGTGATAAATCAATAACAAAGGTAAGCTGATTACCATAAGACCTGACAGAGGAGAAAAGTAGACACAGGAATAGCCAGGTCTGATGAATCATCAGACCTAGACCTTTATTCTCGGCCTCTGTGACCATGACCTTCATTCTGGTCACAATGTCACCCTCACCTTCTTTCCAGTGACCGGAAATCTGACACATGTCAAACAAATAGAGAGTAGCTAGATTACATTACCATCAGACCCAGACCTTCACTCTGAGTCGCAGTGACCTTGACCTTTATTCAGGTCACAGTGTCACTTTGACTTTGATTCAGGCGACACTGATGGTTCCCCTGCAGAAGTCGGAAGTT
>JADBJO010016928.1:30000-39120 GCA_016801955.1 Conus betulinus | reverse complement strand
GATGTAGCCCCATGGCAACGGTGGTCTGAAAATCAGTGTTTTCCTTTACCTTGATTAGTTAGTATCCGAGGTTATGAACCCCATCTGCCTGAGGCCACCATTTTAAGGCACCACTCACCTGCATTTACCCCCCCCCCCCCCCCCCTCCTGTGAGTAGTAAGCAGCTCTGCTTAGGAAGGCCAGGAATAGGATATAGTTACCAAAGGCTATATTTGACACATGCCTTGGAAACACACAGCGGTCGAAATAACTCCATCAACAATATAACAGCAAAGAATCAACTACAGCAAATCTTAGGACAAGGTGTTGTGTCCAAACCCTGTGGATAAGTGGTCTTTTTTAGCACCGCGCGTGCCCATCAAGTACCGTCTTCATCAGGTGGGAGATGTTGTGTATACCCTAGACAGAAGGGTCCAGCAATATACCCTAGACAGAAGGATTCCAGCAATATACCCTACACAGGATTCCAGCGATCAAGACAGGGATAATCTACAGAAGAATGATACAACTTTTGAAGGCCAGTCTTCAAGTGTCATCGTAGTTTGGATTTTTTTCCACAAATTGCAGTAGAAGCTCTGATGTATCCACGGAGGAGCAATAACTATCCACACAAATCAGATGACACAAAGTAGAGAGGGAGTGGACAATGCCTTTCAGCTCACGATCATTCCTGTGGAATTCTTAGTTCTTCCAGGTTTGTACTTCCTTCTTGCGTGAGGATTGACATACACACAGGTGGTCTGTTTGTGTCCTTATTCATCAGATTGAGGAAAAACCTCATCTTCATCAGCGGATCCTTTTTTTGGGTTGTAGGAGAGTCGCTGTCAAGTGTCAAACTTGTTCTCAGGGCTGCCAAGGCAAATATCCATTTTCAGTGTAAATACCACATGCTTGTCCCTTTATCCTTCTCAAAACATGTCTATACAACTGAAAGTTCAAACTCAGCTCTGGTTTTTTCAATTCTTAATTAAAGTTGGAACCTTTGTGCCTTGTTCCCTTCATTCAATGCTGTTTGGATGTTATCCTTATACAATTGTACCATTGCCAAGTTACTGAGCCCTAGGAAAGTAGCAAAGTTTACCTCAGGGCTGGTGATGGCTCTCAACACGATCAGTTATAAACTTGTGAAAGACGTATGGATTGCATGCAGTGCCTTCAATCTCCCATTTCAACCTTCTTTTTCGAAAGGCAACAAAAAATGTCGAAACTGCATATTGACATTTGTTTTTAGAAATGCAGATGTATGATGATGAACTGGTTAGCCCTTGTAGCCGTATGTTTATCACTGTGGGTATATGAATAAAGGCAATACCAAAGACGATATGCTGTTTCAATGTTCAACATGGATACCGGGAAAGGTATCGTTAAGTTATGACCATGTGTGTTTATTCCAAATCAAAGAGTTTTAAGACAACAAGATTGCCACTTTACCCACTTCTCACCCCTCCCTATTCTGATGTGCTTCTCATAACTCCCAGCAATCACATGGCATGGATATTGGTGCTGGAAAGACCACTTCCGTTTGAAGGAAATTTGTTAGGTGCTTGCTATCATGAACAGTTTTATTCAACATAATTATGTTATACCATTCGTGATTAACACTCAGCCACAACTGTTCTTCAAGTGTCTGTCACCTAGCCTCACTAGGTTATGTTTAGTCGTGGGATGGATTATATGAATCCATGCGGATTGAAATTTAAGGACAGTCAAGCGAATACACAATATTTCAAATTCTTTGACTCCTTATGCCACGCTGTCATGGTGGCCTCAATTTCGATTTCCTCCCCATGTCAGTCTGTACCCTTGATGGGGTTCTGTTGAGGCACTAGTATCGACAAACTCATGGGGACTGGCGTTGGACGAATGTGGTGGCGCCCTCTGGCAGGACAGCTCACTCAAGCTGGCTGCGCAGCTAGGCAATAATTGTCGTCAGTAGCAGGTTTATTAAGCGGTGTGTTTTCGTGAGCTAATTCAGAACAGGCACTACTGAACACATACCAAAAAGCCACTGCAGCAGTGCAGTATCTCCTCTGGTGGGTTGTCTCCTGACGAGTTGCCATCTGACTGCTCCCTGTGGATTGCAGAGATGGAATCGGACAAGCCAGGCGGTGATTGAGGACGGGGAGCCAGAATGAGCAGCATGGGTGCAATGTCACTGCGGTGGACGGAAGATGAGACAAAAATGATAGACATCATCATAGCTTATAATACAAAGCTACTCCAAAACTGGCAGAGCGACCCCAACAAACTTTGATAAGAATCTGGATTATTAAAGCGCACACCATTACCACGTAACTGGTGGCTCCTCCTCTGCAAGTTAGGATATCGCAGAACCGTTTCTGCCACAAATAACTTCCGGTGGATGTTTTGCCAAAGAGCTCCCTTTTGCTATTGTCTCCCTCTGCGACACGCTTTGATACCTAACTACGGCTATTCAAAGTAAGTCTTCCATCACCTGAAGAATACATCATATCTGACAATAATACGAATGTGATATTTCACTTTGCCTTTATGTCACAATGTCACTGAAAGGAAATGCACATCTGTACCAAGAACAAGAAAGTCGAAGAACAATTAGAGTATATATCCATATTTGTTTATTGGTACGATTTCCACCGTCCTCTCACCTTTATGAGATGCGACGAATTTCTGTTGCTCCAAGAATGCAGTGGTCTCATCGTCATCATGCCTGATATTATTGTTGTCATTTTAAACGTCATGTTTTCCACGTGTTTTGCATTACTGATTACAAACTTACAAAAGGCAGCATATGAAATAGTGAACGAGAACACAATTCAATTATATGCATGAAAATAACTTGCTACTTGTGTTCAGTAGAATCACAAAACGAAATCAGACATCCATTTCCACGCATACCCTACTTCAACCACATACCCTACAAACTTGATCACTTAGGCGAGAAGCTGATGCACAGTCGAAATAATCTTCGTGCAAAGGTGTTTGTGAGTGTACTGTGTGTTTTTCTCTTCCAGTGTTAACGCTGATTACCACTTTGGAAATGTTAAGGAGGGTTCTGCCCCTGTCTGGAGTTGAGCACAGGGCAGAAAGCCAGCCTCCAAACTGGCAGTTGTTGCAAGGGAGGTTTCTGATGTCACCTCCTCTGCAAAGAAATTAAAGGGTCCGGATCTCTGAACGAGAGTTAGAGTGAATAAGGTGGGTGAGTTCAATCCAAAGCTGGTATGGGGGGGTGGGAACCCATGTCAAGAAAACAGGGGTGTGTGTTGTACTATAACATAGAGCTGCTAGGCTCTGTGTGCACACTGAAAGACATGTGATGATTAAAAAACTGTTTTGCTTTCATCTCTTGCTCGGTTTTTTTTTATGTTTTTTGTGTCCTTGCCATTTCTTTCGTTTGTTAAGGAGAGAATCTTCTGATTTGTACAGTGATATTATTCAAGATGCGGACATTTTTTTTGTAGTTTTTCATAAGAAAAAAAGTCAGAACACGTGTTTTTTTTTTTGTTTTTTTTCCCTCTAGAGCAGTGGAATATTTGCGAATGATAAAACATTAAAAAAAAAAAAAAAAAGAAGAAAAAAGATAGAAAATGACGCTGTGATTTTCATTTTACTTTGCAATAATAACGAAAAAGTTCAATTTGCAAAGGTTGGCTGATACCATTCTGAAGTTAACTAAGATTCACCAGATATCAAGCGTGTCTTAATAGTAAAACGCATCTAGCTTACTACTCTGTAATTATTATTTTAACGTGAAGATATTGTTTCGTCTATAATTGTGTTATATTACGTTGATTCCATTGTTCAGGAAAGAAGCACATTTCTGCTATCACGTGTCATCTTGAGAAAAAATTGTGTGATGTAGGGAATCTAATTTGATTAAAAAAAAAGTGTTTAAACTAAACTTTCGACAACGACTGTAGCTAAAATCACTGCGCTTGCAAACTGATAGTACGTGATGTCTTTGTGCTCTCATACTTCAATTTTTGAATAATATTAATATTTGCTGTCGCAGAAAGGTAGGGTATGCGAAGAAAAAGAGCCTGTTTAACATTGTCGACCTCATTGCATTTTGTTGACGAACATTGGATCATTTTGCAAAGGATTTGTCAGAGAAATTTCGATTTTTAGCAAAGGGCTGAAAGCTGAGTAGGATGAACAGCTTCAGATAACATAAACCCATCTTCATACTTTTGGATTAAGGTTGATTGCGGTGGAGAGCAACTGCACAAATACGACTGGTTCAAAGCTGAATGTTGACAGTGCAAAGAAGGGTAAAGATAGATATGCCCTCAGTGAGACTAAAAAAAAAAAAAATCGAGCACTATTACAAGACAGGCTGAAAAAATGGCCAAGAACACAGATGGTAGACATACGGAGATGAGAAATGTGAAGAGGAGGACAAAGGGGGGAGGGGGGGGGGGGTAACAAAGCATTATTATCATCGTCAATCCCATCACTCCAAGGTCGTTAGGGCACCACTTGAAATGACAATCCTACTTCATTCTCGTCTGTTCTTCACTGCCCTCTGAGAATTGCCTGTCCATTTCCACCTCTTTCTTTGTCCTTCCTTTTTCCCTTTTCTTCTCATACAATACCCAGCAAGATGGTTTTTGCAGAGCTGGATGATGGAGAGATGTGACCATACTACTTCGGTGTCTATTTCTTGAATGTTACCAGCAGATCCTCAAAGGGACTTAATGCTACCTCGAACTTTTGGTGCACTTATACATTGATGAAATGGTCTTTGTGGGAAATGCTTAAGACTGCGGTGGTATCTCGTTTCTAAAATGCCTGAATTCTTCTTTGTAAGTCTTTTGTCAGGGTTTACCTTTCAAACGAATGGAGAAAGATCGACATCACTAGTTGGCAGGAAAGGTTCTTACCGAGAAGAAGCAGCTTTCCAAAGTGGGAGAAGCACAGCCATAGAAATTTTGAAGCTCCAAATTTTTGTGTGGGGAATATCTACAGCAGTAGTAGGATCTATATCATATTTAACCAACTTTAAAAGTGTGTTTGACGGTGTCTTGTATGCAGTGTTATAGGCTACTTCAAGGAAGAACAACATTGGTGATAACATTGTCAGAATCGCACAGCGAGTTTATTAAAGAGCTACCGTTAATCAGCGGCAGTCTAGACGAATGGTTCGTCAAAAACTACTGGCATCAGACAGAGCTGTCTCTTCTTCCCCACCCTCTTTCACGTCTTTCTGGAAAGGCTTGGCTAACACAGTCTGAGGCAAGTGAATATATCAGGATATCCTCATTTCTTTGAATGACAATTGCTACAGAAGTTTTTTTTTTTTTTTTTTTTTTTTTCCGTTGACAGTGTCCATATCTGTGGAAGAATCCTCTTTTTTGTAAATTGTGCAAATTCTAGCCTGAGTTGTTATTGCTGTTGCAGTAGTTGTTGTTGTGTTGTTGTTGCTGCTGCTGCTGCTGTTTTTGGTCCATCTTTTATCTTCAACGGGATTTCTACTACCAATCTTAGTGTTCCAATCAAAATATAAACCGGCACCAACTATTATTCGTATATACCCAGACAGTAGCAATATGTTTTCAGGACTGACTTTCAGCGTAAAAAAAAAAAAAGACTTTTTCTTTCAAACCCATGTTCTGAAAACCCTTTCTTCGTGGGTCCACATTGCCAGCCGCAATAGGGAATTATCATTGCTTCCTTGACTGCGTACAAAATATGAAGTTCAAGCACTGATCAAATCATCATCACGTGTTTTTCTTTGTGCCTGTGTGTATGTGTGTGTGTTTGAGCGCTAGTTACAATATTGGATGCAATACTTCTCTCTCGTGGTTAAAGAGAGAGGTGTGTGCGTGTGTGCGTTCGTGAAGTGACGTTCAGCATAACACTTGTGTTTCGTTTCCCCTTCCCTACTTGCCCCCACACGTCAGCGTGTCCCCGGAGAGTGTACGCTGGCTGGCTGCCAAGGGAAGGATCGAGGCAGCGGAGCAGGTGTTGGAGAAGATCGCCAAGATCAACGGTCGGACCAAGGCTCCGGACACCAGTGAGCAGCTGGCTCTGCTGGCTGAGGAGGAGAAGGCCCATGGGGAGAATCGCCAGAGGTACGCCTACCACACCTTGTTCCGGGGCTGGAGGAACACCCTGAAGACCCTCATCCTGTGTTTTACCTGGTCAGTGAGGTTTTAGAGGTTGTCACCGGCCTCCATAGTTAGTTACCATTATGTAACTGTTGTTTGGGGGATAATGTGGTGGTATTGTAGTCGTTGCTGTTGTTGTAGTTGATTTCGTTGTCGTTGAATGCGTGGTGACCATATAAAAACATCATAAGATCTGCACTAGCACAGCTCCATCCGTCTCTCAGAACCTTTTTTTTTTTTTTGTTTTGTTGTGAGATACTTGAAAGGCAGCCTACAAGTTCATCCTTGTAGATTGTTTCTGTGATTTGTTATTTTGGATGCATCTCTTTCTTGTTCTTGATCAGTCGGGTACAATTCAAAATTTGCCTTCACCTTTCTACTGTAGTCATAATGGACTTGGAGGAAGACTGAACGTTTGAGGAACGTGGCCAGTTGCGAAGAAAATCGCTATCTCATTCATCCAAACCTGATATCAGTCCTGCCTTAATGAAGTCTCTGGTAGAAAAAAAAAAAAAAAGCACATTTTATTATAGGTGCTTCGATGTGTGGCTTTGGTTATTATTTTACTGGCAAAAACCAAACTAAAACTAGTTTACATATTTGTACGAAGCATTATAAAACCATTAATGATTAATAGGTTAGTGGAAGAACATAACAGAGACTACCAATGCACAAAAAAGGAAAATAAAAACTGCCATTGAGCAAGAGAACACGAACAAAAGTAACAGTTAAAGGAAGAAAAAAAGAGGAATGCAAAACCATGTAAGGAACCTTTTTTATCTGCTCTGTTGTGTGGAGAACATTCCCCATTCAACACTGAATTTACACCATTTATGGCCCATTATTGCAATACATATTTGTATCGTAAATCCTGAATTCTGCTGTCATTGAAAAACAGACATTTGTGTTTGTTATAATCATATCTTGCTATATATCTACCTTCTGCAATACTTCAAGTCAAAGATTTTGTCCCTTTTTAAGGGCTTATCCACGCCAGCACTACCAAAGACAAGTGAGTTACTGATACGTAATGCATGTAGAGAAATTTTTATTAAACTCGGTTGTCTTTTTTTCTTGGAAGGTCCAGTCATTATTGCTTGTATAGAATTTTTTTAAAAAATCGTTCATTTGAATCCTTTGTATACTTGCAAAACACCTTTTTTTTTGTTGTATTAGTTCCACTGACAGCATTTAGAACATCATTTGTCAGAATTGTGCGTTATTTATACACCCAAAACACAAATAAACTTAGAAACTTCTGTACAGAAACATTCACTAAACATCACGAAAGAGGCAAGTGAGTTTTCGGCAAATATCTCTTCTCTGATACTATTCACAATGGACGTGAAAACTGCACCAAACGCTACCTCCCTGATGGCTGGCAGCAGAAGATTGGCCTCGTAGAAAAACAGGAATGGAGAAGTAAAGACAGATCACAAGTAGGGTACAGGAGCAAAGACAGACAGAAAGCATGGGGTGGTGGCTGATGATGGAAGGATTAGGGGGTAAGATGAGGAGGGGGGGGGGGGGGGGGGGGGGGAGGGGGGGGGGGGGGGGTTCGGGTCGAACGTAGCTGGATGTCTTCAACCGCAGGCAATGCACGGCTGTGAGGATTCGATTCGGACATACACAAACGAATACAGTGGTCTAGTATTTAGATTGGACTTAATTTGTTGAAAGTAAGTTTTCACGTCGTGTGAGTACAGTGTTGCGTTCATTTCACAAAATATTTGTGTCACATAGATTTAACGAAAACAAAACAAATGAACAAAGAAACCTTACCTGTTCAAACACTGCGACGAGGACAGAACATTTTGTACTCATTTGTGGATCTGGTGGACAACATTCTTCTAATAGCAATGAATTCAATTAGACTTCAACTCGGAATTACAAATTAAACTCAGAATATCTATATGATAGCTCTTTGATGTTTTGCAAAGAGTATCCCGGTCACAAATGGTTGTTAAGAGACGAAAGCTATAGATCTAGGACAACCTGTCGTCTACAATTGTCGAGTATGCGTCTTGCTGAAAGAAAAGGACACATCACAAACAATGACGTAATGTGCGCATTACGTACGACAGCCTTCCCTCTTCCATAAAATGGGAAGCAGATGACCACAAAAGAACACACGTCTTTGCCGCAATCTCATCGGCGACTCAGTGGAAAGCTTTCTAGTGTTGATACGTGTACTTAATCATCACTTTAAGATCGAAGGAAGAGAGTGACGTAGGTGGATTGATCTTATTGCCATCCAGCAGCAAACTCGTCGGAACACACTACTGACGTCGTTTTCAAGAGAAGTTGAGCCATGCCAAGATTTGCCTGACGATTCCAACTAATCTCCATTCCAGATGAAAATGCCCGCTATGATGGTTCGTTTGGGCTTGATCTGAAACGATTTAGATTTTTTTTTTTTTTCAAACACTTAATACACCTGTTAAGTTGACAATTACTGCCAGTCTTGAGAGAAGACATCTAAATGTTTGCGGGAAGGAATGATGAGAAAGAAACAGTGGCTTACAGCCCCTTACCAAGGTCAGACACCAGGGTAGCAGCTCCAACCTAGCACCCAGGGAAGGTAGGTAGAGTGGGATAGAGGGGAGGGACTGCCAAAGATCTCTGAGGAAAAAAAAAACTCAGGAGCAGCTGATTTGAAACTGGTTACACAGGCGAGTTTTTCTTATCAAAACAAAAACAAACAAACAAAACAAACAAACAAACAAACAAACAACAACAACAACAACAAAGTTGGGGAGAAAAACTGGCAAACAGACAGGAATTCGCGAGAGACGTAGATACCGATGCAAACAGAGACACTCTTCATTCTTGAAAACCATCCGCATTCAGTTCTCTAAGTGTCTGCTATGGTGGTAGAATGGACACGAGCTTATCCAAGTATTAATGTAATTGGGAAGCGTTCACGCAAGGCCGGAGGTGTTTCTGCTCTGGTGAAGGATGCGTATGACGTCATGACTCTGAAACAGATGACTCTCTCTCTCTCTCTCTCTCTCTCTCTCTCTCTCTCTCT
>JADBJO010016928.1:7500-10000 GCA_016801955.1 Conus betulinus | reverse complement strand
CGTACCTTGCTATCTTCAATACAAAAATGGAAGGGGAGAGGGTAGAAAGGTGGAGAAAAATAATTTAAAAAACAAACAGTCTTTCCAAATACCAAATGCTGTTTGTCATTACTATTGAGTATGGTCCTTTCCGTCCTGGACGCTGCAGTCACTGAGTGTGGAAAACTGCAAAGCATTTGTCACTCAGTCCCACTCTACAATTCTGACATCTCCTATCGGTTTCCATGCCAAAAACAGCACAGCGAAGCTGGGTATGCCAGGGCTTTACAAGATGGTTGATTCCATCAAATCAGACTGGAGTGGACACTGTCTTATCGAGGATGGTTTTTTTACCCCCCTTGGCATTAGGGCTGTCCAGCTCCTTTGGTCCTTGGTGCACAGGTCAGGTAGGTCCAAGCAACAGAACGACGTACTGCCAGCAAATCAAGAGGTTTTTCCTGGCTGGTTGGTGTTTCTCTGTACAGGTGCCAAGTGCTGCTGCAAACTCACATCAAGGCAGAATGCCAAAATGGGCCACCACCACTTTTTTGGTTCTGATGGCTGTAAGGCACTAATCAATATTTTGATCCAGACGGTCTACGCCTCCCGTGGTATGGTTATAGTGCTTGATGGTGTAAGGCTCAGGTATCTCAATCTCTAGAAAGGCCTTCCTTTCACATTGACTTGTTTTGAGTTTCGTTTTCTTTTGAGAGCACATACTTGTTTGACACGTCAACCATCATCTGGATGAGTTCATCATCAAAAAAGACTTCAGAGAGCTCCCAGGGTGTGGATGGAAGTCCAGACACATGACGCTGGGGAACATCCCACTCGAACCTGTCCTTCTGCCTTTGGCCAAGTGTTGTGCACCTTAAGTCTCTGGTCTTCGACATTGTCTCTCTTTTTTTTTTTTTTTTTTTTTTAACTGGAAGTGCTTCTGTTCGTGAAGACCCTTGCCTCTTAGCTGAAGACCCCTGCCTCTTAGCTGCACACCCGAAAGATGTGGAACCACATGTTGAAGTAGAAGGTCCCTCAGGGTCAGCCTCTCCAAGTGCCTGTGTACAACAATATAGTGAAATAAAATAAAATCTGGAAATGACACATGTGAGCAATGAAACCATTACATACATAGCCATTTTACATGCATGAACCACACATTGCTAATCCTCTGTGGGGATTGGTCACTGGAAATCACTGCAAATCAATCTCCCAGTTCAGTAACTGGACTCTATATCGATCCAGCAGGATCCCAAATGAAGCCCTTATGAACTGTCGCTATACTCTGACCAACATCCCCTTGCGGAGAGGACCTATCTCAATGAACGAGTCAGTTGGAAACCATTCATTATCTTCGTAATTGGCTTATATTCCAGTAATATTCGCAGCTGGTTCAAGTCCTCCTCTTCCTCATCATCTGTGGACGTGGTGCACACACCACCCCTTCCCACCACCGCTTGTGCCCTTGCCCTCTGGCACCGATTCAGGTTGTCGACTGTTCCTCCTTCGTTCTCATCCGCACTATCCTCATCTGTCAGATCATCATTTGGCAGTGGTTCTACATATATACTTGCTGTTTCAAATGCGAGTTCGTCTTCTAGCATGCTTATTACTTCATATACCGTGAAATCACTCAAACAAACACATTAACTACAGGAGTCGCGTTAGCAACAACAACAACAACAACAACAAACAAAATCTCTCGTACCCAGCGTCTCATTTTGGGAACGCATCTTTCAGCACATGGAACACGTGATCTAAGTTTTCTAATCAAAAATCCAAGAGATACAAATTTAG
Organism: Conus betulinus; assembly: GCA_016801955.1. Lineage (NCBI taxonomy): Eukaryota > Metazoa > Mollusca > Gastropoda > Neogastropoda > Conidae > Conus > Conus betulinus. The sequence goes on along the minus strand of JADBJO010016928.1, from coordinate 8,227 downwards.
ATCATGATCCAAACAACATGTTTTTGTTTATTTGATATGACTAAAAAAAACTACATGCGGTATGAACTATGGGCTTACCTTTTGGAGGTTGACACTTCGACAATTGTTCTCTTGAAAATGTTGGTGCAAATGGCTGCTGTCAGATGCTCCACGGGAAATCATCCACCAAAATTGTGTCTAATTGGCGAAGTAGCCTTCGTTTATTGATGTAGACAAGCGTATGCTCACAAACAATATGATTCGCTTTTGAAAGGCTTACAAGTAAAGTGTGCAAAAAATGGGATGCTAGGCATTAATGGGCACACTCCCATCTCCCCTCACACCCATATTTCCTCCCGTAAAACACCTTCTCGTTTTAGCAAAACAACAAAAAGCGGGCCATGAGAGAGAGAGAGAGAGAGAGAGAGAGAGAGAGAGAGAGAGAGAGAGAGAGAGAGAGAGAGAGAATAACAACGCATAAAATACAGCAGTTATCACGCAGCGAACATTCAAAATGAAGAAAATTAATTGAAAACCAACTATCTTGCTACTAGTGATAAGGGGGAAATCTGGGTTTTGCTTTGACCTTCCAAGCTGTTTCCTGGCAAACTTGCCAGAGGGTTTTTTTTTTTTTTTTTTTTTTTTTTTTTTTTTTTCCCTGATCTGATAGGATATATGATTAGCGGATGGGAGATTCAACATAAAATGGGCTGGTATCTCAAATGCTGTCTTGAAACTAATTTTGAAA
>JADBJO010016928.1:0-2500 GCA_016801955.1 Conus betulinus | reverse complement strand
ATTTTCAAAATCGTGGCTTTTACATGAAGTCAGTGCCAAATCCATGCCTTGTTTTCAAATCTCGGTGTGACTCATGAATATTCCATTTATTTTATATCGATCGGCAGGTCTGTGTGTGTGTGTGTGTAGTATATATAATATATATATATATATATTATCTGAGGTGGGGAAATAAAAAGATGCCCTCTCAAAACTGAACTCGGTTCCCTCCCCCCTTATAGTCTCCAACACCTTCCGCCTCCTCCCTATTGGAGAGTGTCTCTCCTCCTCTGGTCAGACTAAAAAGCTTGTTGAATACTCATTTGAGAAGCAAACATTTATTATCCCCCACTTTTTATTTATCCCCAATCCACCTTTCACCCATCCCCCACAGCTCCCACACTACTGTTTAGTATAGGCAGATTAACTGCCACTGTGCAGATATGAAGGCTCATCTCCCCCTATTTCTTCACTCTAAGACATAAGAAAAGCAAGTTTTGTTTTATAATCAAATATTATTTCTTGTCAGTCTCTGCAACAACCAAGCTGCTCTGTAAGTTTCTGGCAATGATGTCATGCTCGGTTGGACTTATCCCTTGGAATATTATTCGTATATATATATATTATATATATATATATATATAGGAGAGAGAGAGAGAGAGAGAGAGAGAGAGATAGAGAGAGAGAATACTAAATTCAAGGGATAAGTAAAGCGAGCACCATTCCAGCAACTTACAGAGCAGCTCGGTGTTGCAATGACTCCAAACAAACAAAAATACTATTCAAATATAAACAAAGCTTGCTCTTATGTATTAGATGGAGAAATAGGGGGAAGATAACATACATATCTGCAGTGGTAGTTACTTCTGCCCTAACTAACAGTATTTGCTTGGTAGGGTGGGATGGGGAAATTATAAATGCTTCTCAGAATGAGCCTTCAGCAAGCTTATAGTCTCCAAGGGAGAGACAATCTCCAATGGGGAGGAAACCCATTAACGTTATAGCTCCTGGACAGATACCGGTATTTCGAAACCTGTTGTTTTCTTTCTCTCTCCTCAGTGATCCGCGAAAAGGTGGTAACTTGACTCTTCTCCTGTCTTCTGCCTTTTTGGTTTAAGAAGAGAATGCTAACCCAGAAAAAAAGGCTGGTGTGCAATATATCCGCAGTATGTTTGTTGAGTTTTTCAAAAACCCCACCAAAGTGGCCCACCTAAGAAACAACAGAAAATCATTAAAGAGTAGCAAAACAAAGCTACATTTCTTGTGAAAAGTGGAAAATATAAAAGATAACCTCTTAAGACACAAATGCTGAGGGCCAGTTCTTAGAATGAATCCGCAAGGGACTAAGTTAATAATATAAACTAACTAATAAATTCCAAGGATAAGTAACCGAGCACATTCCAATTCCAGCAACTTACATGAGCAGCCTGGTGCTGCAATGACTGCAAAAGGTTATTCAGTTATACAACAAAGCTTGCTCTTATGTCACAGATGGAAGAAATAGAGGGATATAAACATACATATCTGCAGTGGTAGTTACTTCTCCTTCTGCCTAACTAACAGTATGTTGCTTTGGGAGGTGGATGGGGTGTAATAAATGTTTCTCAAAATGAGCCTTCAGGCAAGCTTATATAGTCCTCCAAGGGAGAGACAATCTCCGATGGGAGGAAACTCCACTAACATATAACTCCTGGTCCAATGCCGGTAATTTTTTATTTCGGAACCTAATTGTTTTGATATAGGTCAGAGTTGGTGGAGATTGGATAGAAAAGTAAATTGTGTGTAAGTTCAATCATTGGGGCCTAAATAAACAAAAAGATTTTTGGGGGGAGGGATATGAAAACACATCAATGACTTTGTAAGATATAGAGACAAAGTCGGGGGCGGGGGTACCCCTAATATAGCAACCACTCTGGGCAATTAGGGGAGTTCGTTTTCTGTTATCAACACCAGTAGAAATTAAGTGTTGATCATCAACCAAGGAAATCAAATGAGATAAACGATACTTACGCCGCGTTATATGATTTTTAGACGCCCAAATGGGGAAAAAAAAATAATAACTGTGTATCAAACAATTGCAATCTGTTTTTCCCTATTATTTGTGATAAGGTTTTATAAGTTGTATAAGGGAATGCCAAGGTGTTGTGAGAAAAATTGCTTTAATAAATCAAAAATACAAATTGTAGGCCAGAGATTTAAAATTATATTGTAGTATGCAGTACTAGAAAATCATATAATACAAATCCAGTGACCAAGACAGTAACATCAGTGACCAAAAGAACAAAGTCTAGAGCTTCAAGTTCAGCTGTGCCTCTAAGTCATTTGGTTGAAAAACAATATATCTCTTATTTATTTCTCACACACACAAGTCAAATTTATTTTTCACGCGGATAGATATTGCGGTTCAACTATTACTTGACTTTAACTAGAGTTCGCGTTTTAGGTAATATTCCTGAAATAATAATGCAACATTCATCTACTGATTTTAAATAAAAAAAAACCATAGTATGGTAATGAGTTA
>JADBJO010016927.1:20000-39127 GCA_016801955.1 Conus betulinus | reverse complement strand
GGGGTGAGTTGTGTGTGTGTGTGTGCTGTTGTTGTGTGTTTGTGTCGTTATGTTTTTTTTTAGAATATTTTCAGTTTCATGTGACCTCCAGGCTAAGCTTGGCTGTAAACAACACGAATTGGATTGAAAGAGAAAAAGCCTGCACGTTAACTGATGTTATTCTTGTGGTTGGTGGACCAACGAAGGAAGTTCCATGGTTCCAGCTGATATTCTGGCTGCCGCCGCTTCTGTTGTTGGTTGTGCTGATGGTGTTGTTTTGGTAGCGGTTGTTTAATCCTCTTTACATTCCTGTTCCACACGAACTTGATCATCTGTGCCGTTGTTCCTGTCACGATGTCGTGATGGTGGTGGGGAAGGGGTGTGTGTGTCTGTAGCTTGTGGTGAGAACAGTGCATATTGAGTACTAGTCGGGTACATGGTGTGTGTGGTAGGATAGGAATTCCTGTCATGGTTATGACAGCAGCATCATTTGTCATTGAGTGTACTTCAGTAAACGTTCACACATCAGTTTTTGTCTCAACACTCAGATCTCAGTGAATTACTACTGAAATGAGCAGAGCACAGTACATATCAGATCCCTTTCAACTGTTGGCTAGTGTGCAGAACCAGTCCCCACATTGGTTTTGCTTCAGATTCAGTCCAGAAAGGACAGTTACCATCAGCAGCGGAAGCACGTGAAGGATGTGTTTGACAACCTGTACACACTGCTGGACAAACGACGCCAAGAGCTGTATGACGTCATCCAGAAGGCAGAGGACAAAGACTCTGACCTGGAGAAAGCGCGTGCCGCAGTGACGTCACACACCGACACACCTGGACGACGTGCTGAAGTCAAACGCTGATGACGTCATGCTGCGGATGATGAAGGCGTTGGAGCCACGGTCCAAGGAGGTGGAGTTAAAGTGTGGAAGGGCAGACAACAGGAAGGCTGTGCAGGACCTAGAACTGGACAGTCAGAGGATTGACGTTATCAAGTCTGCCCTGTCTGCATTAGGTAACAATGGTTTTCTTTGTCTTGTGGGGTCAGTCTGCCCTGTCTGCATTAGGTAACAATGGTTTTTTTTTGTCTCGTAGAGTCGCTCTGAAGAGAAACGGAATGTTTACATGTGATATGTTAGTAGTGCTGGTCATGGAAGCAGTAAAGTTGACTCTGTGGGATGCCAGAGTACATCCAATAGTCTGGAATATATGACAAAGACATCAGACAGTCAAACGAAAACAAATCAAAGAAATAGTAACAGTGCATGAGACGATCAGATACCTAAATGATGGGACACACACACACACACACACACACACACACACACACACACACACACACACACACACACACACACACACGTACGCGGCTTACACAAATTGACACAAAACACACACACACACACACACACACACACACACACACACACACACACACACACACACATACACACACAGCCGCGCGCGTGTGCACCCCAGCACACACATACATTCGCACGCACAAACACACACACACACACACACACACACACACACACACACACACACACACACACACATAAACACGCGCATGGGTGCACGCAAGCACACATGCACGCACTATCTTTTGACGTGATACAGCCTAGAGAGTGTGTTGTATTTACGATCTTTACGCAATGTAACGCGTGAACGCCGCAGAGAAAGATAACCAAACGCCTTTGGAATTTCGGCAGGGACACCAGTGATCCCCCCTTCCACCCCCACTGTCACTGCCACACCTCTACCCCCCCCCCCTCCTGTCACCACCTCCACTATGTCCACCACCCCCAGGCCAGCTGTATCAGCCACCAGCACCATGACGTCAGGCACGTCAGCTATCTGTACTCAGAGTGTAATAAGTTCACACTTACTGAAATATTTCGGCTGGGCCACAACCAGCCTCCATCAGTCAACTGAAGCAACAAAGGGAGCTGCTGGTTAGATGCGTCGTGAGTTCGAGTTCACTGCAGCAGAGTTCACAATAGCTGCAGGTTGTGAGTCCGAGTTCACTAGAGGTAAGTTTGAGTTCACCACAGGTCTTAAGACGCTGTCGTAGATGGGAGATAACTCAAGTCCCCCATCCCTGTTGAGGCTGGGTCTTCTTGTTTTTATCTGAATGCCTCCTTCACCTTCCTTTTGAGAAGTTGGGTTCAGTTCCCAGCAGTGTGGTGTTATCCAGAGAGATATCATGTTTCTCTCTCAAGCAGTGTTCTTTGAATGCTGATTCAGGCCTGGTCTGATGTTCTTTGAACCGTTTGTGAAAAGGTCTTTCTGTCTCACCAATATAGTCTTGATCACAATAAGAGCATTTAATGTGGTAGATTACTCCACACTGTTTTTCTTTGTCTGTAATGTCTTTAACACGGGTCAGTTGAGATCGGAGAGAACAGGTGGGTTTGTGAAATAAACTGACGCCATGTTGCTGAAATGCCCGGGAAAGCCTCTCTGAAGTGCCCTTCACATAAGGAATTCCTACCCTTATGCTGTACAGTGGTTTTTTGATCTGGTCGGGACATGGGGCATCAAAAATCCAATCTGGATAGTCATTCGACTTTAATGCTTGTTTCACGTGGGCTTTTTCTCTTTTGCGGTCTTCTTCTTCTTTCACCAGAGTATCAGCTCGGTGCAGCAAGGTACGTACAACAGAACGTTTATGCTGTAGGATGATGGGAGTTGAAGTTCAGGTACTGGTCTGTATTTGTGGGTTTCCTGTACACTGAAGTTTTGATGCTGCCGTCGGGGAGACGTTGCGATGAAGTGTCAAGGAAGGCTATCTTGCCATCTACTTCAGTCTCAACAGTGAACTGGACGTTCCGGTCGACTGAATTAAGATGCTGAGTGAAATAATCAATATCTGATTCTCTTATAGATGTTAGAGTATCATCAATGTGTCTGTACCAGAATGAAGTGGGATTCAGTACAGTGGACAGTGCAGTATGCTCAAACTGTTCATATGCAGATTAGCAACAATGGGAGAAAACAGGAGAACCCATAGCACATCCATGTTTTTGCTTGTAAAAAAAAACACCTCTGAAGGAGAAGTATGTAGTAGAAAGTACTAGGTCCAAAAGTTCCAAAAGTTGATGTTGGGTCAGTTCACTGACATGTTTATCTTCACCTAACTTAATCTTGATGGCTTCTAGAGTATGCTCTACAGGTATATAAGTAAAAGAGAACATACATCATAGGGCACAAGTTTCTCATCATCTTCTTGTAAGGTGATAAAGACTAATTTGTTAACAAGGTCTTCACTGTTGAGAACGTGATGTTGGGTGTTACCTAAGAGAGGACTCAACACATTGGCTAGATATTTTGAGACGTTGTAGGTTATGCTACCACAGCAAGAGACGATAGGTCTTAGAGGGGTATTGTCCTTATGAAACTTGGGAAGACCATATAGTTTAGGTGCACATTCTGTGGTGGGGTAGAGTCGTTGGTATAAGCTCTGATGGATAATGTGGTTGGATCTTTCTTGAGCTTTTCATAAGTTAGGGTGTCACTTAAAAGGTTTTTGATCTTAGAGTTGTAATTTGTATTGTCAAGAATGACAGTAGCTCTCCCTTTGTCAGCTGGTAGTATCACAATACTGTCGTCCTTGGATAACTCTTTCAGTGCTTTGCTTTCTTCTCTACTAATGTTAGTCTTTGGAGGTTTGTTGTTCTTCACAATTTTAACCACTTCACTACGTAAACTATCTGCTTCCGAAGAGTCTTCAATCTGTTTGCATGCGGCTTCCGTGGAAGCAATAATTTCTTCCACTGGAAAAGAGGAACGAGAGGTACACAAAAGTTAAGTCCTTTTTCTTTAGGACAGAAGTCTCACTGTCTCTAACTTCACGTTTCGAAAGATTAACAATCCAATTATCTTTGTGTTTCATCACACCACAATCAGCCGCTGAATCACATTTCCTTTCACGGAGACGGTCATATTTCTCTAGTTGACGAAGTTTACATCTACAAACTCACGTTCCCGAAAACTATCACAGTGTGCAAAAATGTCGTCTGCTACATCGTAAGAAACTTGGTGGCATAAAGTGTCCTTTACGGAACTTATCTCACGATCAAAACTTCTAATAGTAAAGTCACACTGTCTAATTCTTTCTTGAAGCAGATGTTTCTCCGCCTTCACAAGAATACGAGAAGCATTCAAGCCTCGGACAGTAGATTTCAGTTTTAAACTCGGTGGTGTAATATCATCACGGCGACATCGTAGGTTGAAATGACTATGATTCTTCCAGCGAGCTAACTTGCAATACAGTTTCTCTAGCGATCTCACAGTCTTGGGGACTTCCCGTCCATGTGTCGTAGACATGCGTGTGTGTGACAGTTCTAGTTTCGCTTTAGCTGTGATGGTATTTTACAGATGTAGTTGTATCATGTTAGGTGATATTATAACTCCATGATGTGATAGTATTTACAGTTGTAGTTGTTGTCATGTTAGGTGAAACTATATCTCCATGCAGTGTACGTGTGTGACCAGACCAGTCACTCACTTCTCTTCCATACATTCTAAAGGCCCTGTGTTCAATTCCCAGGCATATGTCAATCATTCCTGCATACCTGCTCATCATATTGTAATGTCATGATGGGTTTATCAGTGTAATGTTACACACACCCCTCTCCCTCTCCATTGTGCATTTCATAAAAATGAACTGATGTTCTCTTCTTGTTCATCACAATGTCAGTGCAATGTTACATACTCTGCCCCCCCCCCCCCCCCCTCCCTCCCTACACCTCTCAGATGTACTAAACAATAACGGACATTCTTCATACCCACCATAATGTCAGTCATGTTACAAATCCCCCACCCCCACTCAGTTTTGTCAGGTGTATTATAGATAGAGATTGACATGTTCACTGCATATCATAATATCAGATTAAAGTGACACCTTTCTCTCCCACCCACCCCCTCATCTCTTCTCTAGTTTGAGGTTCAGGTTCAGGGTCATCAAGATGTCAGTGTGTGCGGTTCAGTCCATATCCGCTACGTCACGTCTGCGAAGGTGTGAGACCACAGTGCGCAGGTTTAAAGCTAGATGACTAACTAACGAAGCAGGAAGAAAAGCTTGGGGAGCAGGGTCTGAAGGAGAAGACTTAGCTGATGGTTGACGTGTGTTGGTCAGGTCTTGGATGCCTTGATAACATGGTCTGCGCTATGGCTACTGGTGTGTGTGTGTGTGTGTGTGTGTGTGTGTGTGTGTGTGTGTGTGTGTGTGTGTGTGTGTGTGTGTGTGTGTGTGTGTGTGTGTGTGTGTGTGTGTGTGTGTGTGTGTAGTGTGTGTGTGTGTGTGTGTGTGTGTGTGTGTGTGTGTGTAGGTAGGTGTGTGTGTGTGTGTGTGTGTGTGTGTGTGTGTGTGTGTGTGTGTGTAGATGTATGCATGCATGCGAGCGCGCGCGTACCGCGTGTATGTGCGTTGTGCGTACGTACGTGTACGCATGCGTGAGTGTGCGTGCGTGCGCGCGCGCGCGCGCGCGCGTGTGTGTGTGTGTGTGTGTGTGTGTGTGTGTGTGTGTGTGTGTGTGTGTCCGTGCATACGTGATCATACGTATGTGAATGCAGGGATACTGGCGCATGTGTACATGTGTGTGCACGTTCATGTCGGTATGTTTGGATGTGCGTTGGATGTGCATGTTAGGATCAGCGTGTAGTTGGTATCATGTGTGTGTAGCAGTGTGTGATTTCGGGGAAGGAGTGGGGTGGGTGAGTAATTGAGTGATTGGATGGTGTCTTTTGGAAGAAAAGAAAGATCATTTTTCAACGTGTGTGTGTGTGTGTGTGTGTGTGTGTGTGTGTGTGTGTGTGTGTGTGTGCATAAATAAGAGAAGTAAATAAATAAGTAAGTAAGGAAGGAAACAATTCTTCAGGGTGTGTATAACATAGAAACTGTCATTCTTAGCTTCCAGAAAAATGTCAGTACAGTGTCAGAGCAGAAAAGAACAGTGACACTGCAGTAGAGAACAGTGACGTTGCATTAGAGAACAGTGACATTGCAGTAGAGAACAGTGACATTCAGTAGAGAACAATGACATTGCAGTAGAGAACAACATTGCAGTAGAGAACAGTGAGATTTTTTTTAGAGAACATTGTGGTAGAGAACAGTGACATTGCAGTAGAGAACAGTGACATTGCAGTAGAGAACAGTGACGTTGCAGTAGAGAACGGTGACATTGCAGTAGAGAAAAGTGGCATTGCAGTAGAGAACAGTGGCATTGCTGTAAGGAAGGGTAATATAGCAGTAGAAAACACAGACAGAGCAGTACAGAGGCAGTGACAGAACAGTAAGGAAGGGTAATATAGCAGTAGAAAACACAGACAGAGCAGTACAGAGGCAGTGACGGAGCAGTAAGGAAGGGTAATATAGCAGTAGAAAACACAGACAGAGCAGCACAGAGGCAGTAACGGAGCAGTAAGGAAGGAAGGAACGAACGAACGAACGAATTTTTTTTTCAGAGGGTAATGGAATAAGCATCACTGCTTTTTTACATCCAGCCCTCCGAGGCCAAAAAGAAATCTAGGAAAGGAAAAAAAAATATTGATTAATATAAAATAATGGAAAATCACTCTTAAAGGGCCCGACGGAGCAGTAAGGAAGGGTAATATAGCAGTAGAAAACACAGACAGAGCAGTACAGAGGCAGTGACGGACCAGTAAGGAAGGGTATATAGCAGCAGTAGAAAACACAGACAAAGCACGAGAGAACAATGACATCAATAGAGAAAGATAACGATAACGGCGCAATAGAGAATAGTCACAAAACAGAAGAGAACAGTGACAGAGCAGTAGAGAACAGTGACAGAGCAGTAGGGAACAGTGACAGAGAGCAGTAGAAAACAGTGACAGAGCAGTAGAGAACAGTGACAGAGCAGTAGAGAACGGTTACAGAGCAGTAGAGAACAGTGACAAGGCAGTAGAGAAACGGTGACAGAGCAGTAGAGAACAGTGATGACTGTGTGCAGAGTAACCCAGGACCCGGCACAGTGACGGCAGCACCATCAAAATAAAATTATACCAGCCACCAACTGGGATCCCCTGGACTTCGTGGATGTGAGGTTGGATAGTGGACGTGAAGTGTGTGCTGCTGCAGTATGGGACATGACAATGAGTATGAACTTGAGCTGCTGTGATGATACTGTGGAGATCCTCGCTCCTCCCACCTCCCACATGCTGCTGTCTGACCAAGGTGAATCTGTGAACGAATGAATAAAATGGACAAATTAATTCATTAGTCACTCAATCAGTGCATGGATGAATGGATGGATGAATGAATGAATGAATGAATGAATGAATAGGCGTGCAAAAATGAGTTCATGTATGAATCAATTTTCATAGAGTGTACGAAAAGACTGGGTGAAAGAAAGGATGAATGGATTACAGAAAGAAATGAAGAAATGAACGAATAAATGGAATGGATGCGTAAGTGTATGAAAGAGTGACCTAAGAAAAATGTAAACCAAATGAAGTAATAAGGAATTTAAATAAAACAAACAAACAAACAAACACCCAAAGCATTTTATAGAAGCGCTTTCGGTTTTTGCAAACCTTCCTCAGCAGACCATGGAAGTCGGTCGGCGTCAAAACTAATTGACGTAATGTGTGTTTTTTACGTCATTAATCCCCCCCCCCCCCCCCCCGTCATTACTGTATGATAAATAGTGATGCCTGGGCGAAGTCTCAATGTGCGAGATTAGTTGGTTTCACATGAACAATCTGCCCTGGGAACTTTGCCCTTAGCTGAACCAAACTAATCCCACACATTGAGACCAAATAAGAAGTAATAAGGAATGGTAGGGTTCCAGTTTCACTTTCAACAAGGAGGTGTCACTGCGTGCGAACTAGTCCGTATGCGCTACACCACATCCGCTAAGTTTTAAGACCACATTGTGCGTGATTTAAAGCTGACGGATAAATGAATCGATGACTAAGTTAAGAGCATTTAAAAAAAGGATTTCGTGGCTACGACTTAGCAGATGTCTGACCTACACATTAGCTTAACGGGCTGGTCAGACCTAACATTGGTTGTGCCATTATCTTCATTGTATGTGTGTGTGGTCAGTGTACACGTGTGTGTATGGGGTGTGTGGTCAGTGTACACGTGTGTGTGTATGGGTGTGTGGTCAGTGTACACACGTGTGTGTATGGGTGTGTGGTCAGTGTACACGTGTGTGTATGGGTGTGTGGTCAGTGAACACGTGTGTGTATGGGTGTGTGGGTATGGACCCATGTCTGTGTGTGCCAGTGTATGCAGTGCGCGAACACATGCACGTGTTTGTATGATGTGTGCAAATTCATCTGTGTGTGCGTGTGCATGTATGTGTGTGTGCATATGCACACGCATGCGCGCTTGTGTGTGTGTGTGTGTGTGTGTGTGTGTGTGTGTGTGTGTGTGTGTGTGTGATTTGCGCGCACGTATCTGCACATGTATGTGTACATATATGTGTGCATTTTACGTACCTGTACATTATGCGTATACGCTTGTACGTGTGTGTGCCCATCCGCGCGCGTGTGTGTGTGCGTGTACGTGTGCACGTGCGCATGTGTGTGTGTGTGTGTGTGTGTGTGTGTGTGTGTGTGTGTGTGTGTGTGTGTGTGTTTGGACGCGTACACGCTTGTGCGCGAGCGCATTCCCAAGCGCGTGCGCATGAATGTGTGTTGTGTGTGTGTGTGTGTGTGTGTGTGTGTGTGTGTGTGTGTGTGTGTGTGTGTGTGTGTGTGTGTACCTGCATGCGCCTTTGATTGTAGAATGTTCAGAAGATGATTTGGTAACAAGAACAATAACAAGAACACAAATAACAATCACACACACACACACACACACACACACACACACACACACACACACACACACACACACACCAACGCTCACACACACATCTGTGGACTCCAGTTTACACACCTGAATACGAGATAAACAAAACAAAAACATATATGTACAGAAACAACAATAAGGATATTATTTGTGAAGTCAGTAACTTTTAACTGTTTATATGAAAAGAAAAGCGTACATGAAATAGTTCAAGATCTTCCAACACTCTCAGAGGAGAGCACAACGGCTTTAGAAGGAAATATAATCTTAATAAAGGCAACAACAGCGCTCAAGTATATAAAAAATAATACAGGCCCTGGGACTGACGGTTTCACCTGTGAATTCTTTAAATTCTTTTGGAGTCAAATTGGGGTATTCATAGTTAGATCTTTAAACGAAGGGTTAGAAAGAAAGAACTGCCAGTTACTCAAAAAGAAGGTATTATAATCTGTATTCCTAAGCCTGGCAAACCAAAAGAATTTATTGAAAAAACTGGCGACCAATCACACTTTGAATGTAGTTTACAAGATAGGGTCATCATGCATAGCTTTCAGAATTAAATCAGTTCTTCCAAGTCTAGTTAACGAAGATCAGACAAGTTTCAGCCCAGGAAGATTCATAGGATGCAATATTAGGTTGATATTTGATACAATGTTTTACTTAAACAAAAACAGTTTTACAAGGATTACTATTATGTGTAGATTTCGAAAAAGCCCTTTGATACTGTAAATTGGACTTTTATGTTAAAAGTAGTACAAGCTTTGGTTTTGTGATTCAATGTGCAACTTTGATTGAAACTTTTTTATATAAAAAATAGTAAGGCTACTGTAATAGTAAATGAGCAAGCATCCCCTTGGTTTGAAATTAAAAGAGGATGCAGACAAGGTGAGCCGGTCTCCCCTATTTATTCATTTATATGTGTAGAGATGTTAGCCATCATGATAAGACAAAATAATGATATTAAAGGAATTGTAATAAACCAAACAGAACATAAACTTGCACAATTCGCAGATGATACCCAGTTGTTACAAAATGGTGTCCAAACATCATTTGGGGAAACAAAAACTTTAAAACTTTAGAGACGTTTGGGTACCATTTCCGGTCTAAATATGAACAGCGAAAAGACATCTGCAATTTGGTTAGGAAAAGAAAAGGAATTCTAACAAAAGATATATGGCTAATCTCAAGTTGGATTGGAATCCACCTAAATTCAAAATACTTGGAATATGGTTAAATGCAGACATAACTGGTTGTGAGGAAATGAACTATTCAGAAAAATTCGAAGAAATTAAACAACTATATAAAATATGGGTAAAAAGAATTCTGACACCAATAGGAAGAATAGCAGTTTTAAAATCTCTAATTCTATCAAAGATAGTTTACCTGTGGACACTTTTACCCAGTCCACCAGATAAGTTTATGCAAGCCCTTCATACACTGTGTTTGAAATTTGTTTGAATAATAAACAAGATAGAATCAACAGAAAGACTGCACGAAAAAGGGTAGAAGAAGGGGGTATAGGATTTCCTGATGTCAGGTGTTTCATGCACGCGCTGAAATTAAGCTGGATAAGAAAACTTGAAAAAACAAATCATAAGTGGAAATTAGTTTTACTTGCGTTACATCCAAATATCAAAGCTGTTTATAAATATGGACCAAAACTTTTTTGTTAACTGGAAAGCAACAAAACCTTTTTGGAGAGACACATTTCAAGCATACAGGATATTCTGCAATAAAGCTAAACCTTTGAATGTATCGGAAACAATGGCAGAGCCTCTTTTTCTTCAACGATAAATCAGTTTAGAGAATATTTCTTCAAGGAGATGTGAGTGGATAGACAACAATGTACTTTATATTGCAAATGTGTGTAAAAATATGGGAACTTTATGTCGTTTGTAGAATTCACTGATACGTATAACATAAGAACCAACTTTTTGAGCTATAGAGCTATCATTCTGAGAATACAAAAATGTGTTAATACTTTAAACATTGTGTTGGTAGATTGTAACAAAGCTCCTCTTTCTAGAGCACTACACCTTATTCATTCTGTTAAAAAAGGAACTCAGTTATATTATATAGTAATTTACTAGATGATAAAACAATACCAAAAAGCACTCAGAAGCGGAATGAAAAAAACTGGAAACGCAACTTTTTAAAAAGTTAAAAAGATTCAAGAAATAAAATTCAGATTGTTTCAGATCCGAATAATACATGCAATTATAGCAACCAATGTAATTCTTTCATCTATGGGAGTAAAACCCGATGACAGATGCAGTTTCTGCCGAGTAAGAAAAGATAGTATAGAGCACATGCTTTGGAGGTGTGAATAATGTCAATCACTTTTGGAAAGACTTTGAAAACGCTGTCAAACAAAAATGTCCACACATTACATCCTTTTCTGTAAGTGAAATATTGGTTATCTTTGATAACAACAATAATTTTAAATCAGACAGTGTATTCGACTTGATTCTTCTTCCAGCAAAAGTTTATATTTACACATGGAAAATGAACGACCAGGTGCCTCAGTACAACACATTCAAAATAATTCTGAAAAAGCGGTATGAAACCGAAAAAAATATATAGCTTACACAATACTTCAATCAAGAAATGTTCATGTTAATTGGCACTTTATAAACAGCTTATTAGTATAGAAGTAAACTGAACCATGGATATAAAATGTGTGTGTATGTGTATGCATACACATATGAGTGTGCATATGTAAGTGTGTATGTGTCTGTATATATACATATGTGTAGGTATGTGAACGTAATTATGTATATGGATATATGAAAATATGTATGGGTATATGTATGTATATAAATTATGTGACAAATAGTGAATGTAGGAACATGACAGCAAAAAAAAAAAAAAAAGAAAAGGAGAAGGTAAACAATGGGAAAGAAAGAATTAGAATGAAGTGTAGTTGTTGTTGTATCTGTGTATTTTGTTTTTGGTTTTGTTTTTTTTTTTTCAGTTTTTTGTTTTTGTTTGTTTGTTTGTTTGTTTTGTTTTTTTTTCACTTTTTTTTTTTTTATTGAAATGAATTCCATTCTATTTGATTTGGATGTATGTATTAGTAATATGGTGAAAATAAACCTCATCTATTTGAATGTACGTAAGATATCAAAAATGAATTTTTAAAATGGTTTATATATATATATATATATATATAGATAGATAGAGAGAGAGAGAGAGAGAGAGAGAGAGAGAGAGAGAGAGAGAGATCTGTCTTCGAAAGGGATTGCGATAGTTTCCTCATGCGGCTAGTGAAGGGTTTTAATATTCATGATGTACATTTTACAATTTACTTTATCTTCAATTTTTTTTTTCTCCTCTCAATTTCAAATCTTTGCCAAGTCATCATTATAATGATGGAAGAATTGTTAACCTGCACTTGTTTTCCCCCACTACTTAATTGTTCAGTATTATATATATATATATATATATATATATATATATATATATATATATATATATATATATATAGGAATGCCACTAAAATGCCTAATAAAAATCTTAAAGTGCTCAACCCCTTGGGGAGCAACATCTACATATATATACAGAAACAACTGTTGACAGTCTTTACAGCCCACTGATTACATATATGATTTCATTATGATCATGGTATTTCTGATGACACCGTAATGTATGGTGACCGAAAATGCCATGACGTTGTTTCCAAACGGAAATGGTGTTGTCTGTTGATTCATTGGATGTGAACGTTGTTAGGGTGATATTGTGTTGTCATTGTACAGCATGGTGTTATAGCTTTGAAGTGATCGTGTCCTTCGGCTTGGCGACAGCACCTGAACGACTGAGCCAGTGTCTGAACAGTCCTCCCATATAGAGAGGTTGATAAACCATGTATGTGACAGGTGAAGGGAGATCATTTTCAGCTGTAGGTCTCCATGTGCCACGTGGCTACAATGTGTATATTTTGTGTGCCGTCAATTGTCATTTTTCACACTACAGATGTGTACTGTGTCATGATTATGTTTCAGACGTGTCTAACTGTTGTGTTCATTACTGTGCTCAACATGTGTCTTAATGTTTCCTGTACCATGACTATGTTTAACACATGTCTTGATGATGTCTACTGTGTAATGACTGTGTTTGACACATGTCTTGATGATGTCCACTGTGTGTCATGATCATGATTAGTATATCTTATTGATGTTTTTACTGGGTCATGACTATGTTCAACACACGTCTTACTGACGTCTACTGTGCCATTACTATGTTTAGCACATGTCTAGCATGCCTTTAAGTATGTTAACACACATGCCTAGCATGCTTTTAACTATGTTTAACACATGCCTAGCATGCCTTTAACTATGATTAACACATGTCTAGCATGTCTTTACTATGTTTACCACATGTCTAACATGCCTTAAACTATGTTTAGCATATGTCTAGCATGCCTTTAACTATGTTTAGCACATGTCTAGCATGCCTTTAACTATGTTTAACAAATGTCTAGCATGCCTTTAACTATGTTTAACACATGTCTAGCATGCCTTTATGTTTAACACATGTCTAGCATGGCTTTAACTATGTTTAACACATGTCTAGCATGGCTTTAACTGTGTTTAACACATGTCTAGCATGACTTTAACTATGTTTAGCACATGTGTAGCATGCCTTTAACTATGTTTAACATATGTCTATCATGCCTTTAACTATGTTTAACAGATGCCTAGCATGCCTTTAACTATGTTTAACACATGTGTCTAGTATGCCTTCATGTTTAACACATGTCTAACATGCCTTTAACTATGTTTAACACATGTCTAGCATGCCTTTAACTATATGTTTAACAGATGTTTTAGATGCCTTTAATTATGTTTAACCCATGTCTAGCATGCCTTTAACTATGTTTAACCCATGTCTAGCATGTCTTTAACTATGTTCAGTACGTGTCTAACTATGTTTAACACATGTCTAGTATGCCTTTTACTATGTTTAACAGATGTCTAGCATGCCTTTTACTATGTTTAACAGATGTCTAGCGTGCCTTTTACTATGTTTAACAGATGCCTAGCATGCCTTTAACTATGTTTAACAGATGTCTACCGTGCCCTTTAACTAGATTGAAATGTCTCTTGTTAACACATCCAGTGTCATAACAATGTCTGACTCATTGCTGATGTCTGTTATATGTCATGAGGTATGTGTAACACATGTCCTGTTGATGTTTACTGTGTCATGATCCATGTTTAAAATGTATAAAGTGTGTTTACTGTAGCTGTGTTTTGTTGTGCTGTGCTATACCATAACGTTACTGTGATGACTTTGGATGGAACCATCTTGGCCTGTATGTATGTGCTGTCATGTGTCCCACGCCATCCACTGTTCATGTTGGAAACTTGGACATTGCGTTTCCCCCTCTGTCTGCTGCCTAGGATTCATCATCTCTGATGACGTGTCACTCCACAAGCACACAATTCCTGTCTGCAAATCTGCTTGTGCAGCTGTCCGCCAGATACATTCCATTCGTCACCAGCTGGCGACCTTCAGCAGCACAAAGACTGGTCTGTGCTTTTGTCTTGTCTTGACCAGACTTTGGCATTGTCCTTCTTGCTGGATGTCCTAAAAGGTGGTAGACAAGCTCCAAAAGCTGCCAGATTCACTTGCAAGGCTTTTACTCAAGCAAAAAACAAAACAAAACAAACAAAAGAAAACGAAACAATATCAGACCTCTGTTACGAACCCTACATTGGTCACCCACTGAAGCACGCATTCAATACATGCCATCCCTCATGTGCTACAGTTTCTTCTCAGTCTTCGCCAGCTTATATTTCCCATGTACTGTTTGCCTCCCCTTCACCTCAACCCCTCCGTACATCTACGTTCATCAACGCCCCGCACAAAGGCATTGGGAGAAAATGCCTTTTCATTCACTGCCTCAAGAGAATAAAACTCACTACCCAAAACTGTTCGCTTCATTCAGATCAAACTCTGCATTGAAGAAAGCCATGGAAACACATCTATTTCAGTTTACCACATCCTAATCAGCCCAGCCTTATTACATTCACTGCATTCATTTGGACATTTGTATGTAAATAGTAATTAACAGTTACATGCTACCTGTACTTTTTGTATCTGTTGTGACTGTGGATTTAGGTTGTGTGTGTGTGTGTGTGTGTGTGTGTGTGTGTGTGTGTGTGTGTCTCAGCCTGTCACCCTGCATATATGATGTATGATTTTCACGTAGTTATACATGCTTGGCGGATCTATTGTCAATGACTCACAGTGCTGATTTGTCTTTGTTTTTAGGTCTAGTTGCAAAGTGAGACGACTGCAGGTGGAAATCTAAACAAATCTTAAATATATGTTAGCGAACCGCCAAGAGAATCGTGGACAAACGAGTCACAAGACAAAACACAACGCGTTTCGACCTCTTAGGTCTTCTTCAGGCGAGACACAAATCAAATCCTTCAACGCCTGCCAACCTTACGCTGAAGAGTGAAGAGATCGAAGCTGAGTACCAAAATCGTTCATTTTCGTTGTATTATTTGTTTGTTTGTGTCTTGCCTACAGAAGACCTAAGAAGTCGAAACGCGTTGTGTTTTGTCTTGTGACTCGTTTGTTCACGATTCTCTTGGCGTTCGCTAACATTTATTTAAGATTTTTCTTACAGGATGAAATGAGCATTTGTACGTTGTGTACGTGTGTCTCATTTATCAAGTTTTAAAACCTGTACATGACTATGGTAAAGCGCAGTGAGCCTGCTCTCCAAGGGGGAACTGCGATATATACTGTACATTTTCTTTTCCCATTGACAATTGTGAAACCTGTTTACTTACCTGAAAGGTTCCCTACGACTGTTCAGCTGGTGTCCACTGCATGTGAGCTCTGTAAACATCACTATGGCTCCGATGACGGCCAGTCTACAGACAACATGGCGTCATGTGACTTCATATGCCAACTGTGTCCCTGACCCTGGGATGTTTACATCAGTAACCATGTTTCTAAACAATGTTGTGCTATGCTTGTTTTGTTTGGTTTGTATTGACAGTGTGCTTTACTGGTGATGCCCGCTATCTCATTATTCATGCAGCTTCACTTTATTTCGCAGTTTTAGCTTTCAAGGTTTGTTGTGTGTGCCATAAACATGTTAATCCGACAACACGCATTTTTTCTGCTGTTACATCACGCGAGCAGTTGTAACCTGAACGAATGTGAAGATAACGTAGGAAGTGTTCTTGGTTTAAGTTTACCATGTGTTGTTTTCTTTTTAGATTACGTTTTTTTTTCTGAGCATCTTCAATTGCATGCAATGATTAATGTATGAAACATCATTAATTATATTTTGATTAATGTATAAAACACAATTTTTGCATGCTTTGTTTAATGTATGTATTATTTATTCCGAGTGTTTATCGTTTAATTTGTTGTCTATCGTTCATTCTGTGTGAGTGTCTTTGTGTGTGTGTGTGTGTGTGTGTGTGTGTGTGTGTGTGTGTGTGTGTGTGTGTGTGTGTGTGTGTGTGTGTGCACGCCCCGCGCATTCAAGCATCATTTACTGTGTAAATTTGCTGTTCTTTATATGCAGCAATAATTATACAAATGAGACAAAAGAGAATAAATCGTGACAAAATTTCAGTGGTCTTTTGCATTTTCCTCTGTATGTTTCTTTTTCGCAGTTTTCCACATTCTGTATACCTTTCACACACACACACACACTCTCACTCACACACACACACACACACACACACACACACACACACACACACAGACAACTTAAACTAGGGACAACTGAAACACTGACACTGAAAGACTGGCGGTAAATGTACTGTTCCCATCGTCGGCATGCCAGTTAGCGGACTGCCAGCAGCAGTGGAGAAGACTGTAAGAGCCCAGCTGACGGAGAATAAGGTGACCTGTGGGAAAGTAGCTGGAGAAGGAGACAGCACCCTGCTTGTCTTCCCCCTCTAGCTTGTCCACCAGTGGCAACAACTATGGCGGATCCTGTACTGAATCACAACACATTCATGCTGTATTGACAGAAGAAAGCCAGCCACTCATGCTGAAGTGTTAGTGTCGCTGACTCCAGGCTGGGGGATGTGGGTTCGATTCCTATCAGAGCCATGTTTTTGCACAGCCCAGTTCCTACCCAGAGTTGAGTTTGCTGTGAGGTCAGCTGGGAAGACTGGAGCCACATTGGCTGTTTCATCTCTGAATGTGTTGCTCAAATCTCCTCACCATTACTGCAGGCGTCTGTATCTCTCGGGCCTGGTAGATGCTGCGGTACAGATTCAAGCTAAACGTAGAGCACAGTCTTCTCCTGCAGTCTGTGACATGCATGGAAATACATCGCATCATCTTCATCATCGTCATCCTCATCGATCAGCATAAAAGTGTGGTCCTTCATGCCCTGTTCTCATACTTATCGACGTGTGTCCTTGGTTTGCCACTGTCAGGGTCACCAGTGTGAGCACATTCATTAGCTCTTGCTGTGTTTGTGTGATTTTTTTCTATTTAATTTTCTTTTCTGGCTATCTATTTCTTTGCTTCCAAAGAGAGACTTCTAGCTTAGAGACCATTCCGTGACTTCTACCATTTTTTTTCTTCCCACCCCCACGTCCATTCATGCACATGCGCACCAGTATACACTTTTACAGACATTCTAACACACACACACACACACACACACACACACACACACACACACACACACACACACATGCACACTCAGACTACACATGAACACACGCATGCGCACGTGGGCGCGCGCACACACTTATACACACACTTGCACAATTTCATTCACGGATGCCCGATGCATTCTTGTAGGCATACTCGCACAATGTAGCCTACTGTAATCTCATGAATACGTTAAACTTCATTCCTTGTTTCAATTTTTGTTTCCTGCGGTTGAAAAGTGGTGAATATGACAGCATGAATGTGTCAGCACACACAACATCAGTACATAAAACCCAGACGATGTGTATCAACCGAGAAAATATTGAAATCAGCACGAGATTGTCCATTTAGTAATTGAACACAGATTTTGCATGGCGAGAAAGAGTCAGATTTATTACGATCAAACAGAAAAAAAAGGAAAGTGGAAGAAATAGGGGGAATGAGGGCCGTACTTAAAAAGAAAAGGAAAGAAAACAGAGATTGGAGGGTTACAAAAAAATGTCTAATCGGTTTGTCACAGCATACGTGGTAAGTCAGCTGTACCTTGCAAGTCATACAAATACTTGAATGAAATGTCGACAGAAACGAGAAAGTCAAGATTCAAGAACACTTACTTCTGCAGAAAGAAAAACAGAACATAATTTGTCATTAGAAGTTAATGTCCAAAAGCATTTGGCTGTGTGTGTGTGTGTGTGTGTGTGTGTGTGTGTGGACAAGCCCACAAAGAGATCCCACCACCCATTTTCATTATTGAGAGTACTTGTAGGGCGTCGGTCTTCACATAGAGACCAAGCTCTTAGTGCTGTACAATCCACTACATCCTTCACACAACGGGCTGACTACTTGGGTAGGGCCGACAGAAGAGCTGATTGTTGGTGCTCCATTCATTTCTTTCCCGTGTCCTTCAGTCTGATGCCAGTGAATCCGGTTCTTTTTTTTGCTGTCCCAACCTCTGCGCCACCTCAGAGGCAGTGCACCACGCCGCTCATTCAGACACCCCGTCCACCGCCACAGCCCGGTCGGCACCGCCACAGCCCATGCACCAGCAATCCACAGGGAGCAGTCAATGTCAAGTCGTCAAGAAACAACCCACCGGAGGAGACACTGCACTGCTGCCGAGTCACTTCGGTGGTGTTCAGTGGCGCCTGCTCTGATCCAACATACGCAGGACACCACCTACTAAGCCCCCTACTGACGACAATAATTGCTTAGTCGCGGAGCCGGCATGAGTGAGCTCTCCCTCCGGAGGGCGCCACCACGTCCATTCAACAACAGCCACCAGGGACTCGCCGATACCGGTGACCCCGACGGAACCAAACCAAGGCCACAGACGTGGAGATGACATCGAAACTGAGGTCACCATGAGATCAGGGAATGAAGGGCCACAGAATTTGAGACATTTCTTTTTAATGCTGATCAATGAGAATGAGGATGATTAAGATGATGCTACGAATTTCCATGTCGGTCTGAGACTACATGACAGGACTGTACTCTATGCTTCCTTTCATAATATATCCCAGCGTCAACCAGGCCCGAGAGATAAAGGCACCCGCAGTGTTGGTCAGGAAATTTGAACAACACTCTCAGAAACGCATCCATTAAGTGGATGAAACTCAACTGTGTGGTCCCAGCCTTCCCAACTGAGTCCGCAGCAAACTCAACTCTGGGTAGGAGTTGGTTG